>JAUIMM010000256.1:1630000-1746700 GCA_031769625.1 Taudactylus pleione | reverse complement strand
CTGCTTTATGAGCTTCTTCAATTTGCGCTGCCTCAACTTCCGCTTTCTCATACTGTTGTTTATATTCTCTCTTAAGCCGAGCCGCAACTTGAATTGCTGAACCTCTAATAACTGCCTTCAATGAGCACCAAAAGTTAAATATGGAAGTTTCTTCCGGCTTATTGGTACTAAGAAAAATAGAAAGAGCCTCCTGAACTGCTTTATGAGCCTCCGGCTGAGTCAACAGGTGATTACCTAGTCTCCACGGGCCCGGGACTACTCTCCTATTCCCTATATCCCATTTAACAAAAAGGGGGGAGTGGTCTGACCAAGTCATGGGAAGAATATTGATACTACTAATAGATGATAAGGTCCATCTATCACATAGGGCCAAGTCTATCCGGGAATACGTCCTATGGACATTCGAATAAAAGGAATAATCTCTTACTGTAGGGTGTTTTGCTCTCCAGGCATCAAACAACCCGTGCTCTACTAAAAGCTGCTGGAAACCCTTAGAAAACTCCTGTGGTCTATTTGAACGGGAAGTTGTTGAATGGGATCTATCCATGGTTGGATCCAGGACCATATTAAAGTCTCCGAGGAGCAATAATGCTCCCTTAGAGTGTTTTTGTAAAGTCAAACACAATTTTCTACAGAAGGCCAATTGCCCTGTATTTGGAACATAACATGAGACAATAGTAACCTCAACATTATCTAGTAATCCCACTAGAATTAGATACCTTCCCTGTGGGTCTGCATATTTTGAGGTTAGTGTAAATGCGCAATGTTGAGAAATAAGGATGGCTACTCCTGCTTTCTTTTGAGGCCCATTAGCTGTGTAGCAATGAGGGAATCTGATGTTATTAAATCTTGGAGGGGCAGACTGCTGAAAATGCGTCTCCTGAATCGCAACAATGTGGGCTTTAACCTTAGAAAAATACCGCAGTGCTAAATTTCTTTTTTGGGGAGAGTTCAATCCTTTCGCATTGATTGATAATAAATTAACCATATCTATACAGACAAGGTGTAAAATACTGTGCAGTGACCAACATCAAAATACCAATCCTGGGATTGCAAATCTGGCTGGGGAAAAGAGAAACACATAACGGGGTAACATAGATAAAAAAGAAAATAAAAAGGAAAAAAAAAACAGCAGACATTAGAAGGGGTATAAGAGAACATAAACGACCCCACTTGGAGCCAACAAGAGTCGTGTAAAAAACTACGACTCTTAGGAATTTGTGATTGGGGGGTAGTAGCCTATCCCCGTCACCCATAAACGAAACAGTTAATTAACACTATAAATAAACCAAGCATATAACCATATCTTTACATACAAACGAGATCACTCAGGGAATGCAATTATGTGAAAAAGATAGCACGTAGTTTCAGCCTCCCCCCCGAATTTACGGGGAAGGGGCAGGAAACATTACCCGTAAATAAACAGTACCCAAGTGTAACCCCCTAGGAGAACATGGCCATACAAAACTTGGTAACATATAAAAAAAAACGTATCCAAAGATACATACAAAAATTTAAATAAGTAACTGGCCTACTTGTAAATGAAACATATACTAGAATTCGAGTAAAATAATACAGTGAAAATGCATTATTGCCACTCTGAATAGACTAAGACATTCAAAATACTCACAAAACTTTCTCAGACTATATATAGTAGCATACAGCAGAAAGAAAATTATAATGTGTACTTATGCTTGAAATCCCGCTATAGATCAGTCTTTCTGCAGGTTTTGATTGGATGAAGAATCAAAAGAATTTCCAGCAATGTTCCACCTAGATAGGGTTTTCCACCCTTCATCCAGGTTTGTAATTATGACTGTGGAACCATCACATGACACTAGGAGTTTGGTAGGAAAACCCCATCGATAAAGTATATTAGCTCTCCTGAGGGCACTAGTAATTGGATAGAAGGAGCGTCTCTTTGCCAATGTTGCTTGAGAGAGATCACCAAATAATTGGAGGCCTTTCAAAGCCGCTGCTGATTCCTCTGACGGTCTAGCTGCCTTCAATAATGCCTCCTTCATATGAAAGAAATGCATCCGCATTAATACATCCCTAGATGCACCCTCCGGAGCACTTCTGGCTTTTGGGAGTCGATGAATGCGATCAATAAGAAGGTCATCTGATCGCGCTTCAGGCAGGAGCTTCCGAAATAAATTCAACGTAAATTCGTGGAGACCACTATGGGGAACAGTTTCAGGAACTCCTCGGAGTTTAATATTGTTGCGTCTTGATCTGTCCTCCAAATCTCCGACTTTCTCCCGAAGAGCAGTAATTTCAGTTTGGAGAGACTCATGCTGAACTATGAGGTCATTGTGTGACCCGACTACCTCCTCCATTTTATTTTCAAGGTTATTTGTTCGATCACCGAGGTCGTCAATTGACTGTTGACAAGCTTGAAGAGTGGCACGAAATTCCGCAGCAACCTCTACTTTAAATTGTGAGAGGAGTAGTTTCATGGTGCCGACTGTGAGAGAGTCACAATCTTTAGGGGAACTCGGTGCAGAATCGGTATGAGTGGGGGAGGATCTTGCATTAGATGGAGTAGTCAATTTAGTTTTCTGGGGAGCCAACGTCTCCATCCCGATAGCTTTAACAGTTTGAGGAGAGGGTTTGAAAAAGGCTATTTTTGAGACAGATTTAGAGACTTTAACTTTTTTCGGGCCCATAGTAAAATCCAGCGTAATCTCTCACGATAAAAAAAAATAAAGTGAATAAAAATGGGTATCACGTGAATGTATGTTCCACTTAACTCAGAAAAGTGTTAGGCCATTGAGATATCAGGGTGACAGGACAGAGAATTTAATCATCAGGCATAGAGAACTGCATCAGTGTGCCATGTAATATACTTTTCGGCCACCAGAGGGAGCTCACACCTCATACAAGCTCTGTTTCTATGGGGAATATTGCAGAAAAAAAAAAAAACAAGATGGCGTCGTCCCGGGGCTCCGGAGCCCAGCGTCCCCCACACTGTGGTCTTGATATGGGGAACTCCCAACAACTTAGGTAAGTCCCCAGGGTACCTTTAGATATGTGTCTGCTGCCCCTGAGCTTGAAGGCAGCAGGTGGACACTCGCGGCAGTGCAGCTATGGAAGTCGGAGGGCCTCTGAAATCTAGGTCCCGGCTGCAGGGTGGAAGGTAGGCCGCAGCTCTCGGGGAGGCAGGGAAGGTCACCCAGGCACCGCAGACACCTCTGCTGGCCTCTCTCAGGGTGAGAGACGCAGGGGAAAGTAAATATTTGGCAGTAAGATGCCTTTAACCTGAGCAGTAGGCAGTTTTAGAGAAGGGCTATCAGGAGCTCTTAAGCCACACTTCCGTCCCTGATGGCTGCCAGGCCACGCCCCCCAGAAGATGATGTTCTTAAAAATGATTATCAACTCTTCCAGGGAGACCAGCCTCCAGAACGTACAGAGGGACCTGTGGTGGTGGATTCCAGTGGGGACGAGTTAATACTCTGAGGATGAGGATGTACACAACACTGAAGAGGGTGAGGAATCGGTGGATGAGGAGGATGAGGATGACATCTTGCCTCCGTAGAGCCAGTTTGTGCAGGGACAGATTAATTGCCAGCTTGTTTTGTGGGGGCCCAAACGAACCAATCATTTCAGCCACAGTCGTGTGGCAGACCCTGGCGCTGAAATGATTGCTTTGTTAAAGTGTGCATGTCCTGTTTATACAACATAAGGGTGGGTGGGAGGGCCCAAGGACAATTCCATCTTGCACCTCTTTTTTTTCTTTGCATTATGTACAGTTTGGGGGCCTAGTTTTTCTAACTGCCATCCTGTCTGCCACTGCAGTGTCACTCCTAGATGGGTCACGTGTTTGTGCCGCCCACTCGTGTCGCTTAGCATAGTCATACAGCTACCTCGGTGCAACCTTTTGGACATAAAAACACTATTGTGAGGTGTGAGGTGTTCAGAATAGACTGGAAATGAGTGGAAATTAAGGTTATTGAGGTTAATAATAGCATAGGAGCAGAAAATCCCACAAATTCTGTGATTTTAGCTGTTTTTATGCTTTTAAAAAAAAAAATACAGATCCAAAACACAAAACCCAGAACCCAAAACACAGAAGGGTGGTTTTGGCAAAACCGATCCAGATCCAAAACCAAAACACAAAACACGAAAAGTGGCCGGTGCACACCCCTACTTATAACCTGATGTTAGTTATTTAACGAATAATAGAATATTTGTTTCAGATATATTTGGGTTTAAGCTGGCAATTTCCGGCAGGTACAAATAGAATAAAGCAAGTAAATATGCAAGGAGGGAAAAAGAAAGAAAACCCCTAACAGGCAGTGATTGCAGTAATAAGCTGTGCACCCTGTGTAATATCACTCTAGCACATGTATAAGAAATACATTGGTTTATTGCTTCTACCCTTAACAACCTTGTATAACTTACTTAACTTAAACTATTAAATAACGACACAGACAACAAGAGCTTGGCTAAAAGGGTCACAGCTTTTATTTATAATGAATTAACCTAACCAGGGTGGCAAAGAGACGCTGCAGGCTAAGTTCTAGCTTTTTCTTTGCTCAAAATACTCGGGGAACGACTGACACTTCCCCCCTCTAGACGCACTAACGCTGCGAGGGTCCCACTTCCCTCCTGGGCCAATCCGAGACGCTTCCATACCAAAAAGCGCCCGGGTCCCCCCGTGCGGAGCAGGACAAATTTGCCAGGTTCATCGAGGGCAAGTACCCCCACAACGTATCTTACGCCACATAAAGCCACTGAGCTGCAGCGTACTCCCGCCAAAGCCAGACTCCAAAGGAAACTGTCCCGCCACCCAACACGACCTAGCCCAAAACAAGAACTCCTTAATAAGCAAACTGAATCCAAGTCATCATCAAGATTGAAAAATACAGAGTTAAATCGCCAACTAAAAGCTATGACTCACAACCAAGCCACCCAGTCACACCGCATAACAGGCTTCTGACTCATTCACCTTCTTCCTTGTCCTGTCTAACGCACCGTGCTTATACATCACTCTCCAGTCAAACTATGCACCATACAGATCACACATCCTCCAATTTGGCCTTAAGTCCAACAAAAACCTCTCACCACGAACGATCTTTCCATACCTTTCCACTGACGCACATCGTTGCTCCTGACAGGCAACACCTCCTAGTCAGGCACATCCTATTTAGTCACCGAGGGCACAAGAAAATCAAGCACGAAACTCTACACCTAAACCGCGTACATCATTCACAACCCAAACTATCAACTGCTGCAAACCCAGTGAGCAACCAAGTTCCATACCATGAATATCACACCAAACCCAAACCATCCCGACACAACTTTAAGAAAACACATAGCAACTAACTAGCAGGGATGCATAAGAGGGGAACACAAGTAACCCGAGTGAAGGGGAAAAACTAAAAAACCTACCCGTGAACCAAATTGGGCCGGATCAAGGCTCCCGGGAGGAAAAATTAAAAAATCCCTTCACCACCCTCCAATTGTTGAATGCTAGCCGTTCAACGATTGGTTGGTAAACAATGTTTCAGGTTGGCGCCAGGTGCGCAACTAGCTCTAGTCGCAACTGCACATGTCTCCTAGGCAGCCGTTTGCACACCCTAAACTCTGCAGGAAATGTCCCCGCAATCGCTGCGCCAATTTGAAGAATGAGTACTAGAAGCTGAAGCATAGAAACTGCCCCAAGCAAAACTTTGCCCAAAAACATCAGAGAACTAAAATGTGGTACGCAGGATAAGATTGGGCCTGTAAACCAACCTCGTATTCCAATTGAACTGTAGTATGCAGGATAAACCATCTTTGTGCTCAACTAGCAGGGCGCCACATCCATAATGCACCACAAGGCGTACCGGGCAAATTAACCTCTGGATGTTGAGAAAAGGAAACTATCCACCCTCCCCCTGTATGATCTCAACTGCCCCATGAAAAATTGCAAAGCACCACTGATCTCATGAAAACAATATCTTGAAACAAAACACTCCAAAATTGCAGCTGAAAAGTTAAAATGTAAAAAGAACGAGTTTCAGATGTAGATGGCATGAGCTACACCCAATTCTGTAGATTAGAAAAGAATTAATCCTCAGTCGCACTGACCAGCCTATATGGCCATGAAAATTGGGAACGGCTCCAACAGTAACATTACTCATAAGACCTGCATCGTAATAAACTACCCAGAAAACTTTTCCTCTAACTGAAAGCTCAAAAAACCCGGCCAGCCAGCCAAACTGGTAAAAAACTGCAGCAAAAACTCATTGCCACTGAAGTACAAAATTAGTTCACCGATAAATTGAGCCAGAAACCTGACCCAACAACGAAGTGCCCGCTCAAACTGCGTAAACCTATAAACAAGCCGCCTTTAAGCAAACAACTTACAAACCCAGTCATTTAAATTTTTTTTTTTTTTTTTTTATATAGTGTTTCTGCTGAGACTCAAAACCTTAAATGTCAAGTGTGATATGCGGTCCATTTCCCACTATGCTACAAAAACCTATCAAACAACCATAACCTGCTATCTCCATCACCAACAGACAAACTGGACACAAAAACTACATTCATATCAAGCGCAACTGGAACCCCCAAAACACGGAAAAAGTTGACTGTGCCAAAAGAGGAGGTCCAAACGGACGTCACTCCTTCCTGCACCCATGAAGAGAAATCAGTCCAGGCGATGTGTTACACCGACATGGTCAGTGCCGGCCTGAACATACAAAAGTAAGAAAAATTGGATTTCTCGATCTAGGTGTCGGAAACCGCACCGCCCGAAGGCAAACAATATTGCTAATTCAACTGAACACCACTGAAACCCCATGCATAGCCCGTCCTACGAGTGCAAGACAACAAACCAAAAAATTGACCCAGAATAAACGTAACCAGAAAGTCAACATAACAAGACTGCGAACTAAAACCAAAAACTAATAAAATGTGGAAACTGCTATGAGGAACCAACGGGGATGGTAGAATAAGGGAACTACACAATGTATAGGATACTACCATGTACAGGATGCATGCTGCACAAAACCGAAACTAACCCACAACCTGCGTGGGGCTATAACCACAGAGAAAAGCAACCAAACAAAAAATGGCGACTGAGCCTAACTAGCTCCCTTGGAGCTACCCCTGAGTCAGGAGGTAAACCCTCCTATACACCTAGGCTATACCCGGATAGGCGTTACCCCCGCAGGTGCGGCATGAGGGCAAACGAAAGCCCAACCTACAAAACATAGGGGGTCATAACCGGCAAAACAAATGCCTTATAAACCATTATTACACCCGCTTCGAAAAGGTAAAGCGAGGCAGCCAGTGACCAAGGAGGGCCGACGCTGCTGCGTAACCTATAAACAAATTGAAACACCTTTTGCACTCAAAAGGCATAACCGCCCTACCGTCATGGTTCCGCCCGCAGTGGGCATAAAAAACACCCCCATACCAAATTTCTGGACTAGACATACATGTAACTACAACACAGATATATAATAAATCCACCCATGCACCCTGTCCGCCAAATAGCCCATGGCAAAGGGGAGCATGATCCAATCCATTATATTCACAAAAATTGCGACATTCGCCCATGTTGTCTGATTCTGAACAAGAAAAATCAGCAAATTAACTTCTGCGGATCCTTATTCGCTGCAGCGCAAAGCGCACAGCAGACACAATGTACAGTATCCTTGTTTCCTAACCCCTATAACTGCGTCATAAACCACCCTGTAATTATCGCCTAAACCCCTTGACTAACCGCTGTGCAACCGTCCTGTCAATCTTACGCGGGCAAGCAAACGGTAGATGAGAAACAAAAATGGAGTTATAATCAAATTTTTGACACAATCATACTCGCCAGCACCAGGTGGACCCAGAACCTCCTCTACAATGCTTCTGCGAGGCGCCATCTTCGATGTTTTAACGCGGCGGAGCCATCATGTCGACCGACATAAAAATCTCAAAACGCACGGGATCACTAGCCACCGCAATGGAACAGCAGCTGCATGAACTTCAGCATCAACTTGAGGAGCCAACAGAGCCAGGCCGACCTGTAACTAAAGGAGAAAGGTGAGCAGGAGAAGGCGGGTGCAAGCACGGGGGTGGAGGGGGTGACAGGTGTGAAGGCAGGGAGGGTGCATGGGACCCACAGGGGTGGAAGGATAATGGATAGAGAGGAAGATGGGGTACAGGAAGCAGAGACATAGGAGAGTCGGGGAGCCATACTAGGAAAATATTATAAGGAGGCATGGATGAAGGGGCAAAAAAAGATAGCCAGAGGAAGGAGGGGCAGAGATAATAAGAAAAATTGGGGGGGGGTAAAGCAAGGGAAACAATAAACCTGCGGCCGGGGGTGGGGAAATGGGGGAGCAGAAAATCGAAGGAAGGAGGTGTGGGGAAGAGGGGGGAGAGGGCAAGAAGAGGTAAAAAGGCAGGGGCAGGCAGTGGGCATATGTGGGCTGAAGCTGCAAAGCCAGCTAGGGAAAGAAAAAAAAAAATATATATATATATATATATATATATATATATTTAAAGATGGATGCTGGGCTGAGATCCCACTACCATAAACCGGCGAGCGGCGCGGGAGCGGTGACCCCCGCCAGTGAAGTGGAGGCTGGAGGGCAGCCAGGAAATGCCAGCCGGAGACGGGAGCCCCCGCTGGCGCAGAGAGTAACAAGCGCCGCCGGGGACTGGGCACCGGCGGGAGGAGCTCACCCCCACCGGCGGGGAAGGTGAAATGGGGAATGGAGGGCAGTAACCGGCACGCCAGTGGGAGGCACGGAAGCGGGAGCTCCCGCTGGTGCAAAAGTGCTTGTGCTGCCGGGGCTGGGAGCCGGCGGAAGGTGCAGGAGCGCACACCCCCGCAGGAGGGGTGAAGGAAAAGGGGGCTAGGGGAAGAACAAAAAAGCGCCAGCGGGAGGCACGAAAGCGGGAGCTCCCGCTGGCGCAGTGAAGTGCTGGTCTGCTGCGGGAAGGGCTGGAGACCTACAGATACGGGGGAGACACGAGCAAGTGGAGGTGCAGGTGAACGGGCTATACAGGGAAAGAAGGCAGGGGGGGGGCAGTACAGCCTGAAAAGGGGATAAATGTAAAAGGGAGGCACCAGTGGGAATATATATACCAGGGGGGGAATGCAAAGATTGAACTGGAATAGAAAGGTAATGCACAGAAAAAGGGAAGAACTACTCAGCCTGATAGTGTTTCAAAGATCCAGGAACCAAGAGGCTGACCATGCTCACACAGCCCAATATATACTGATCATCTGACCACTCATTATATCATTGGCTCACCCAACCAGCTGACCAGACAGCCTTATAATCTGCCCAGCAACAAGGCTGTCATCAACAGCCATACAGCAAAAAACATAGTATTCTTAGTTATACTCACGCTTATCCTGCCTTCGTATACTATTCTGTCAGTTTAAGTTAAATGATCAGAATATTATAATACAATCTCCTCTGCTGACTAATAACAATGATGTAACAGAGATAAAAGTCAGATCCTAGGTGCTATACATACATAAAGGAGCTACCCCTTAATGTCAGATCACTGAAGCATTCTGTTTCCCCAATGGGACATCAACGCCCAGCGTAATACTGCCACTGTTTGCTTTTTTCTGTTCACTTCAGTATTTCCCTGCAGGCTGGCCATACCCCACTGGCACAGCTTAGTACAGGGAGGGGGCGTTATGACATGCACTAATTCCAGGCGCCATGGTTCCACGCTACTCCTCTGGGTTTACAACTGACCCCAGGAAAACCTGGACTGGATCTCATTACCATGCTGTTTATTGTTGCGTCTCTGCACAAACCTGCTGCTCCACATTAACCTCATGTGAACGCAGGCTCTCCCGGTCACTATATATACATGTTTTTTAAACCACAGATGGCACCCTCCCATCCCATTACTAATACGTACCTTCCTCCATTCCCCGTCCTCTTCTCTCCCAGTACGCGCATACTCATCACACCTAATGTGCACTGTAAGTGCTGTGGGAGCTGAGGCGTGTGTCATGCATGTTAAGGCCCCCATACATCAGCAATTACCTACCCTCCAACATGATCCATTCCATCAGTTACAAAATGCTCTGCTCCTGGTTTGCCACCTAATGTATGATTGCAGTCACCTGTGTTGAGCTAGGTAATGGAAGACAAGGGTGTTTCACCACCGGTGGCTGCAATCATAAATTAAGAGGGACGTCCAGGAGCAGATCATTTGTACTTAATGGAACGCGTCACGCTGGAGAGTCTGCAATTGATTGCAGCAATAGTGCAATTTGCAATCGATTGTGTATAAAAATCTTTCCCTTTTACAATCGATTTTTATACACAATCAATTGCAAATTGCACGATTGCTGCAATCAATTGCTAATGTATGGGGACCTTTAGGTGTATGTGCCACATCTATTGATTAGGTCATCACATAAACGTACAGGATGACCTCATTTATATCAGGGTCAAATTTTATAATAATCGATATAAAAATAATGTGGAAACACTGACACTACCGTGAGAATAACTGCGCACTGGATCACAAAGATACAAACCTCCGAGCCATTGCAAACAGACAGATGTGGAGATGTAATCCAAGGTTTCAGCGCCTAGGCTCCTTAAACTGGCCATACACGCTACAATTATCGGGGCGATCTGTCCGATATCCGTGGGTTGCCCTGATAATTGTGGCGATAATTGTGGCGTGTGTGCGGCCGACCGAGGGTTAAATATTGCTCAGTCGATTGTCCAGCATGCCCGTCCGACGCAATATTTTTGGGGTAAAATGTCAGCCGCTTCGGGCAGTGTATGCCCAGCTGCGCCCGACAGACCTCGACATTTCCTGTGTTCCTTCCCATGGAAAGAACAGGGGCCGGAGCACAGATGTCGGGGAAATACACTGTGAGAAATCTCGCAGTGTATGCCGCGGACATCTGCGGCTGGCAGGCTGCCAGATAAAATATGTCTACTGTAAAATTATACAGTATGTATCCCTGAAGACGGGGGGCTGTTCCCCAAACGTTGGAATAAATTACAACTGTTAAGTGCATTTTCCAAGACTGCTGAGTGCGGCTCTATTTGCCTATATATTATATTATATTATAGGTCCCCGCATGTTTGTTACCCAGGGGCCCCCACAGACTTTAATCCGGCCCTGATTGGAAATATACTGTATTTACTTAAAGTAAGGTTTAAATACTTTATACCTGGTGGAATGAAGATAAGAGCCAGGATGTACTAAATGGAAAATGCAATAAAAACCCTTTATTCTGTGTTTTACCACATTTTCCATATGTATTATTGGCTGGCTGCCTGTGGCTACAATGTGGAGGGTAATGCCAGCTTTTGCGATATCGTTTAACGATAATCGTTCAAAAAATCGTTGTGTGTGTATTAGGGGTGAGCGGGTTCGGATTTCTGAAATCCGAACCCCCCCGAGCCCCCCCGATCCGAGTCCGATCCGAGTCAGGCTCGACTTTTCCCGCCTGACTCGGATCTGACATCGAGGCAAAACGTCATCATCCCGCCTTCCGAGTCTCGCGGGTTTTGGATCCTATATAAGGTACCCGCGTCGGCGCCATTTTCTCACTCGGCTGTGGACAGTGAAGAGGGAGGGTGGGAGTTAGTGCTGTGTAGTGTAGTGTAGTGTAGTGCTGCTGTTGTCCACTACTTCAAAGTCCATAGGGGCTGGCTGTGTTGTGCTGTGCTGCTGTTGTTAATAGGGGCTGTGTCCACTACTTCAAAGTCCATAGGGGCTGGCTGGACTGTGTTGTGCAGTCAGTTCCAAAGTCCTGTGCAGTGTCCCAGTCCTAAAGGGGTGCTGTAGTGTTGTCCAGGGGGTGCTCTGTCCATCAGGGGTGCTCCCCCCAAGTGCTAAAAAAATAATATATTTTCTGTGTTTGTGAATTGTGTGCGCAGTAGCCGCACGTGCATCAACAAAGTAGTGCCAAGCGTGCGCCTGTGTCATAAGTAAAGGGCCGGCTGGCTTGACCGTTAAGGGTGCTGTAACCCCCGAAAGTACACTCCAGTCCAAACCAAAAAAAAATTTATTTTCTGTGTTTGTGAATTGTGTGCGCAGTAGCCGCACGTGCATCAACAAAGTAGTGCCAAGCGTGCGCCTGTGTCATAAGTAAAGGGCCGGCTGGCTTGACCGTTAAGGGTGCTGTAACCCCCGAAAGTACACTCCAGTCCAAACCTAAAAAAAAATTATTTTCTGTGTTTGTGAATTGTGTGCGCAGTAGCCGCACGTGCATCAACAAAGTAGTGCCAAGCGTGCGCCTGTGTCATAAGTAAAGGGCCGGCTGGCTTGACCGTTAAGGGTGCTGTAACCCCCGAAAGTACACTCCAGTCCAAACCTAAAAAAAAATTATTTTCTGTGTTTGTGAATTGTGTGCGCAGTAGCCGCACGTGCATCAACAAAGTAGTGCCAAGCGTGCGCCTGTGTCATAAGTAAAGGGCCGGCTGGCTTGACCGTTAAAGGGTGCTGTAACCCCCGAAAGTACACTCCAGTCCAAACCAAAAAAAAATTATTTTCTGTGGTTGTGAATTGTGTGCGCAGTAGCCGCACGTGCATCAACAAAGTAGTGCCAAGCGTGCGCCTGTGTCATAAGTAAAGGGCCGGCTGGCTTGACCGTTAAGGGTGCTGTAACCCCCGAAAGTACACTCCAGTCCAAACCTAAAAAAAAATTATTTTCTGTGTTTGTGAATTGTGTGCGCAGTAGCCGCACATGCATCAACAAAGTAGTGCCAAGAGTGCGCCTGTGTCATAAGTAAAGGGCCGGCTGGCTTGACCGTTAAAGGGTGCTGTAACCCACAAAGTACACTCCAGTCCGAACCAAAAAAAAATTTATTTTCTGTGTTTAGCCGCACGTATATATCAAATCGATATAACATAAATGGAGGACCAAACTTTCTCCGATAAAAATAAAATAGAGAAAGATCAAGAACCACTTCCTCCTAGTGCTGAAGCTGCTGCCACTAGTCATGACATAGACGATAACATGCCATCAACGTCGTCTGCCAAGGCCGATGCCCAATGTCATAGTAGAGGGCACATACAATCCCAAATGGCAAAGTTCAGGAAAATGACCTTGAAAAAGACATTTAAATCAGCTGAAGAGAAACGTAAACTTGCCAATATGCCATTTACGACACGGAGTGGCAAGGAACGGCTAAGGTCGATCCCTAGTATGTTCATGACTAGTGGTTCAGCTTCACATGACGATGGAAGCACTCCTCCCACTAAAAAAATCAAAAGAGTTAAGCTGGCAAAAGCACAGCGAAGAACTGTGCTTTCTAAGAAGATATCACAAATCCCCAAAGAGAGTCCAAGTGTGGTGGTGGTTGCGATGCCTGACCTTCCCAGCACTGGACGGGAAGAGGTGGCTCTTTCCACCATTTGCACGCCCCCTGCAAGTGCTGAAAGGAGCACCCACAGTCCACTTGCTGATATGCAAATTGAAGATGTCACTGTTGAAGTACAACAGGATGAGGATACTGGTGTAGCTGGCGCTGAGGAGGAAGTTGGCGAGGAGGATTCTGATGGTGATGTGGTTTGTTTAAATCAGGCTCCGGGGGAGACAGTTGTTGTCCGTGGGATGAAAAAGCCCATCACGGTCATGCCTGGGCAGAAGACCAAACATTCCACCTCTTTGGTCTGGCAATATTTCTATCCAAATCCGGACAACAACTGTCTTGCCATATGTACCATATGTAAAGGTGAAATAAGTAGGGGTAGGGACGTCAACCACCTAGGAACATCCTCCCTTATACGGCACCTGCAGCGCGTTCATAAAAAGTTACTGTCAAGTTCAGAAACTTTGGCTCAGACCGTAAGCAGTCCAGGGACACCTAAATCCCGTTGTCCTGTTGTATCCAAGCGCCTGCAAACCACACCGTCAACTCCCTCCTCGTCAATTTCCTCCTTAGTCAGGATCGGAAGTAGTCCTGCAGGCCATATCACTGGCATGACTGACTCTCCTATCCGGGATTCCTCCGGAGGATCCTGCATTGCTACGCCTACTGCTGCCGCTGCTGCTGTTGCTGCTGCTGCTGGGAGTCGTTCATCATCCCAGAGAGGAAGTAGGAACACCACTACTTTTACTAAACAATTGACCCTCCAACAGTCCTTAGCGAGGAGGATGAAGTACGACAGCAGTCATCCTGAAGCAAAACGTATAACTGAGGCCTTGACTGCTATGTTGGTGTTAGACGTGCGTCCGGTATCCGCCATTAGTGCAGTGGGATTTAGACAATTGATGGAGGTAGTGTGTCCCCGGTTCCAAATCCCGTCTAGATTCCACTTCACTAGGCAGGCGATACCGAGACTGTACAGAAACGTCAGAAAAAGTGTCCTCAGTGTCCTGAAAAATGCCGTTGTACACAATGTCCACTTAACCACGGACATGTGGACAAGTGGAACAGGGCAGACTAAGGACTATATGACTGTGACAGCCCACTGGGTAGATGTATCACCTTACGCAGCAACAGCAGCAGCGTCACCAGTAGCAGCATCTCAGAAACGCCAGCTCGTTACAAGGCAGGCTACGCTGTGTATCACCGGTTTCAGTAAGAGGCACACCGCCGACAACCTCTTAGAGAAACTGAGGGAAATCATCGCCCAGTGGCTTACCCCACTTAGACTCTCCTGGGGATTTGTGATATCTGACAACGCCACCAATATTGTGCGGGCATTACATCTGGGCAAATTCCAGCACGTCCCATGTTTTGCTCACACAATAAACTTGGTGGTGCAGAATTTTCTGAAAAGCGACAGGGGCGTGCAGGAGACGCTTTGGGTGGCCCGAAAAATTTCTGGCCACTTTCGCCATTCAGCGACTGCGTGCCGAAGACTGGAGCGCCAGCAAACACTCTTGAACCTGCCCCGCCATCACCTGAAGCAAGAGGTTGTGACGCGGTGGAACTCAACCCTCTATATGCTTCAGAGGATGGAGGAGCAGCAAAAGGCCATACAAGCCTATACATCCACCTATGACATAGGCAAAGGAGGGGGTATGCACCTGACTCAAGCGCAGTGGAGAATGATTTCCGTGTTGTGCAAGGTTCTTCAGCCCTTCGAACTTGCCACACGTGAAGTCAGTTCAGACACTGCCAGCTTGAGTCAGGTCATTCCCCTCATCAGGCTTTTGCAGAAGCAGCTGGAGAAAGTGAAAGGGGGAGGTAAGACGGAGCGATTCCGCTCGGCATGTGGGACTTGTGGATGAAGCCCTTCATTCGCTTTGCCAGGATTCCAGGGTGGTCAATCTGTTAAAATCAGACCACTACATTTTGGCCACCGTGCTCGATCCTAGGTTTAAAGCCTATGTGGTGTCTCTCTTTCCGGCCGACACAAGCCTGCAGAGGTGCAAAGACCTGCTGGTGAACACACTGTCAGCTGAAGCGGAACGTGACACGTCAACGGCTCCTTCTTCATTTTCTCCCGCAACTGGGGCTGCCAGGAAAAAACTTAGGTATCCTAAGCAACCCGCTGGCGGTGATGCAGGGCAGGCAGGACCAAGTTTGGACATCTGGTCCGGACTGAAGGACCTGGCAACAATTTCTGACATGTCTACTGTCACTGCATATGATACTGTCACCATTGACAGAATGGTGGAGGATTACATCGGTGACAGCATCCAAGTAGGCATGTCAGACAGTCCATACCTGTACTGGCAGGAAAAAGAGGCAATTTGGAGGCCCCTGTACAAACTGGCTCTATTTTACCTGAGTTGCCCCCCCTCCAGTGTGTACTCCGAAAGAGTGTTTAGTGCAGCCGGGAACCTTGTCAGCGAAAGGCGTAGGAGGTTGCTTCCACAGAATGTGGAGAAGATGATGTTCATCAAAATGAATTATCAGCTCTTCCAGGGAGACCAGCCTCCAGAAGGTACAGAGGGACCTGTGGTGGTGGATTCAAGTGGGGATGAGTTAATACTTTGTGAGGATGAGGATGTACACACTGAAGAGGGTGAGGAATCGGTGGATGAGGAGGATGAGGATGACATCTTGCCTCCGTAGAGCCAGTTTGTGCAGGGACACATTAATTGCCAGCTTGTTTTGTGGGGGCCCAAACGAACCAATCATTTCAGCCACAGTTGTGTGGCAGACCCTGGCGCTGAAATGATTGATTTGTTAAAGTGTGCATGTCCTGTTTATACAACATAAGGGTGGGTGGGAGGGCCCAAGGACAATTCCATCTTGCACCTCTTTTTTTCTTTGCATTATGTACAGTTTGGGGCCTAGTTTTTCTAACTGCCATCCTGCCTGCCACTGCAGTGTCACTCCTAGATGGGTCACGTGTTTGTGCCGCCCACTCGTGTCGCTTAGCATAGTCATCCAGCTACCTCGGTGCAACCTTTTGGACATAAAAACACTATTGTGAGGTGTGAGGTGTTCAGAATAGACTGGAAATGAGTGGAAATTAAGGTTATTGAGGTTAATAATAGCATAGGAGCAGAAAAACCTACAAATTCTGTGATTTTAGCTGTTTTTATGCTTTTTTTCAAAAAAATACAGATCCAAAACACAAAACCCAGAACCCAAAACACGGAAGGGTGGTTTTGGCAAAACCAATCCAGATCCAAAACACGAAGAAAGATCCAGATCCAAAACCAAAACACAAAACACGAAAAGTGGCCGGTGCACACCCCTAGTGTGTATGCACCTTAATAGATTAAATTCACTTATGATTATTGTATTAATTCACCTCGTACAAATGACTATTATTGCTTTAATAAGGGAAATGATATTTTATCTTTGACAGATGAAAGAAAATTACTTGTCAACTGTGTTACAGAACCTTGTTGTTTTCATATAGCATTTCCTATTGCTGTGCAAACCGGCCTGAGGTAACAAGTTACTATCGTGATTCCCCTATATTAAGACCTACCTTGAAAATAAGCCCTACCCTTACTTTTGTAGCCCGGTCTAAAATAAGCCCTACCCCGAAAATAAGACCTACCTTAATCTCTTTTTGAGCTGGGAACGCTGTCGAGACCAGCGGTCCCAGTCATGCAGTGCGCGGGTGATGTCATGACGTCACCCGCGCGCTGAGGATCCTGTGCGGCCGCGCCTGCTGGATCATGTTAGAGCCAGTCAGCGCGCAAGTGAGAGGGACATACCGGATGGCAGCAACTCACGTAAGTACGGTACAGTACTGGTGGGGGATCAATTACAGGGGGGCTTGCACTGCAATAAGGGGGCCGGCATAAAGGACACTGCTACAGGGGGGCCTGCATAAGGGGCACTGCTACAGGGGGGGCCTGCATAAAGGGCACTGCTACAGGGGGGGCCTGCATAAAGGGCACTGCTACAGGGGGGGCCTGCATAAAGGACACTGCTACAGGGGGGGGCCTGCATAAGGGGCACTGCAATAAGGGGGCCGGCATAAAGGACACTGCTACAGGGGGGGCCTGCATAAGGGGCACTGCTACAGGGGGGCCTGCATAAAGGGCACTGCTACAGGGGGGGGCTGCATAAGGGACACTGCTACATGGGGGGCCTGCATAAAGGACACTGCTACAGGGGGGGCCTGCATAAGGGGCACTGCTACAGGGGGGGCCTGCATAAAGGACACTGCTACAGGGGGGGGGCCTGCATAAGGGGCACTGCTACATGGGGGGCCTGCATAAAGGACACTGCTACAGGGGGGGGCTGCATAAGGGGCACTGCTACAGGGGGGGGCCTGCATAAAGGACACTGCTACAGGGGGGGGCTGCATAAGGGGCACTGCTACAGGGGGGGGCCTGCATAAAGGACACTGCTACAGGGGGGGGCTGCATAAGGGGCACTGCTACATGGGGGGCCTGCATAAAGGACACTGCTACAGGGGGGGGCCTGCATAAGGGGCACTGCTACATGGGGGGCCAGCATAAAGGACACTGCTACAGGGGGGGGCTGCATAAGGGGCACTGCTACAGGGGGGGGCCTGCATAAAGGACACTGCTACAGGGGGGGGCTGCATAAGGGGCACTGCAATAAGGGGGCCTGCATAAGGGGCACTGCTACAGGGGGGGGGCCTGCATAAAGGACACTGCTACAGGGGGGCCTGCATAAAGGACACTGCTACAGGGGGGGGCCTGCATAAGGGGCACTGCTACAGGGGGGGGGCTGCATAAAGGACACTGCTACAGGGGGGGGCCTGCATAAGGGGCACTGCTACAGGGGGGGGCCTGCATAAAGGACACTGCTACAGGGGGGGGCTGCATAAGGGGCACTGCTACATGGGGGGCCTGCATAAAGGACACTGCTACAGGGGCGGGGCCTGCATAAGGGGCACTGCTACATGGGGGGCCTGCATAAAGGACACTGCTACAGGGGGGGGGCCTGCATAAGGGGCACTGCTACATGGGGGGCCTGCATAAAGGACACTGCTACAGGGGGGGGCTGCATAAGGGGCACTGCTACAGGGGGGGGGCCTGCATAAAGGACACTGCTACAGGGGGGGGGCTGCATAAGGGGCACTGCTACATGGGGGGCCTGCATAAAGGACACTGCTACAGGGGGGGGGCCTGCATAAGGGGCACTGCTACATGGGGGGCCTGCATAAAGGACACTGCTACAGGGGGGGGCTGCATAAGGGGTACTGCTACAGGGGGGGGCCTGCATAAAGGACACTGCTACAGGGGGGGGCTGCATAAGGGGCACTGCAATAAGGGAGCCTGCATAAGGGGCACTGCTACAGGGGGGGGCCTGCATAAAGGACACTGCTACAGGGGGGCCTGCATAAAGGACACTGCTACAGGGGGGGGCCTGCATAAGGGGCACTGCTACAGGGGGGCCTGCATAAAGGACACTGCTACAGGGGGGGGCTGCATAAGGGGCACTGCTACATGGGGGGCCTGCATAAAGGACACTGCTACAGGGGGGGGGCCTGCATAAGGGGCACTGCTACATGGGGGGCCTGCATAAAGGACACTGCTACATGGGGGGGCCTGCATAAGGGGCACTGCTACATGGGGGGCCTGCATAAAGGACACTGCTACAGGGGGGGGCTGCATAAGGGGCACTGCTACAGGGGGGGGCCTGCATAAAGGACACTGCTACAGGGGGGGGGCTGCATAAGGGGCACTGCAATAAGGGGGCCTGCATAAAGGACACTGCTACAGGGGGGGCCTGCATAAGGGGCACTGCTACAGGGGGGGGCCTGCATAAAGGACACTGCTACAGGGGGGTCTGCATAAAGGACACTGCTACAGGGGGGGCCTGCATAAGGGGCACTGCTACAGGGGGGGCCTGCATAAGGGACACTGCTACAGGGGGGGGCTGCATAAGGGGCACTGCTACAGGGGGGGGCTGCATAAGGGGCACTGCTACAGGGGGGCCTGCATAAGGGGCACTGCTACAGGGGGGCCTGCATAAAGGACACTGCTACAGGGGGGGCCTGCATAAGGGGCACTGCTACAGGGGGGCCTGCATAAAGGACACTGCTACAGGGGGGCCTGCATAAAGGACACTGCTACAGGGGGGGCCTGCATAAGGGGCACTGCTACAGGGGGGGCCTGCATAAGGGACACTGCTACAGGGGGGGGCTGCATAAGGGGCACTGCTACAGGGGGGGGCTGCATAAGGGGCACTGCTACAGGGGGGCCTGCATAAGGGGCACTGCTACAGGGGGGCCTGCATAAAGGACACTGCTACAGGGGGGGGCTGCATAAGGGGCACTGCTACAGGGGGGCCTGCATAAAGGACACTGCTACAGGGGGGGCTGCATAAGGGGCACTGCTACGGGGGGGCTGCATAAGGGGCACTGCTACAGGGGGGGGCTGCATAAGGGGCACTGCTACAGGGGGGGGCTGCATAAGGGGCACTGCTACAGGGGGGCCTGCAAAAAGGACACTGCTACAGGGGGGGCTGCATAAGGGGCACTGCTACAGGGGGGGCCTGCATAAAGGGCACTGCTACAGGGGGGGGCTGCATAAGGGGCACTGCTACAGGGGGGGGGCTGCATAAGGGGCACTACTACAGGGGGGGGGCCTGCATAAGGGGCACTGCTACAGGGGGGGGCCTGCATAAAGTACACTGCTACAGGGGGGGCTGCATAAGGGGCACTGCTACAGGGGGGGCTGCATAAGGGGAACTGCTACAGGGGGGGGCCTGCATAAGGGGCACTGCTACAGGGGGGGCTGCATAAGGGGCACTGCTACAGGGGGGGGCTGCATAAGGGGCACTGCTACAGGGGGGGGCTGCATGAGGGGCACTGCTACAGGGGGGGCCTGCATAAGGGGCACTGCTACAGGGGGGGGCTGCATAAGGGGCACTGCTACAGGGGGGGCGTGCATAAGGGGCACTGCTACATGGGGGGCTGCATAAGGGGCACTGCTACAGGGGGGGCCTGCTTAAGGGGCACTGCTACAGGGGGGGGCCTGCATAAGGGGCACTGCTGTCAATGTTAGTTTAAATAAGACCTACCCCAAAAATAAGCCCTATGGTGTTTTTTGGAACCAAAAAAAAAAATAAGACAGTGTCTTATTATCGGGGAAACACGGTAATGAGCCCTGTGACACTCTACGCAGGAATGCTGAGGAACTGCGTTAGAGCCATGGCTGACAATTTGTGGTTATCAGATAAGAACGTGGTTCCCTGCTTTTATTTTTGACTGTGTCTCAGCCAAAAATAAAAGCAGGGAACCACGTTCTTATACACAGGGTAGTAATAAAAGAAACATGTGCAATTCACTTCCTGTCATGTTAGATCTGTAAACGGCCTGGATTGCTGATTGTGCATGACAGTGCAGTTGTGCAGTGTAAATCTAATAGGCCCTAGTTTGCAGAAGATATTGTAGGTGGAGGAATTTGTACAATCCATGAAATGTCCTCTATAGACTTTCCATAGCCTGAGGCCACTTCCAGCAAATGCCTCACGGCTGGGCTATAAGCAGGCTAATAGATACATTTATTGTGCTAATCGAACCAGCAAGCCTGGAAATTCAGTAGCTACCAATGGCATTCTCTTATTTCATATCATGTGAGGGAGGTAAAATAAAAAGTAACCCACAAAAGTGTTGGATAGAACAAGGATGGATAGGCTGCTTGATGGCCAGAGGAGCTCTATGCTGAGGCCCCAGCTCCCCTGGGGATGTGCAGATCCGAACTCAACAAAACAAGGGTGGGTGACTGCACGGAGGAGAGCTTGCAGCTCCCTATTGAGCCACGCAGTCCCCCAACCGCACTATAGGCTTGGTGGGATTGCATGGGTGGTGGGATTGCATGGGTGGAGGGATTGCATGGGTGGTGGGATTGCATGGGACTGTCTCAGCAGTTGACAAGGAAATTGTTGGACACTGGGACAGCTGGTGCATTGTGCAGGACCCTGGGCGCCAGGAAACCAGATAAAGACTTAAAGTGGAAGGACCGAAGCAGTGTACCATTGATATAGGTTGTGCAATCCTTAAAGGAACAGTGAAAAATGTTGAATGAATTGCCCAATAACCTACAGAACAATCTAGTAGCCCAATGTTTATGTAAAAGTGTCACAAATATAACAACCACAAATACAATGGTTACAGAAGAGGGGGGTAAGGCTGCCGTACACCTTTATGATTATCTGTCCAATTAAAAAATAACTAGAAGGCTGTTAGGAAATAAAATCTGGTAATGTATTGAAGCAAATGACAATTAACCATTTGCTTCCAAATGCCGGACAATGGACAAAAATGCTTGTTTAGACACATTGCTTGAATGAAATGGATTTGGCCAATTTGTGTGAATGGCCATTTTTGTCCTTTTTTCCAGTGTTTGGAAGCAAATGGTTGATTTGTTCACATACTGTACATTTCCAGATTTTCATTCCAATCAGTCATCTAGTTGTTTGGTTGGACAGATAATAAGGTGTATGGCGGCTTCATAGAAATAACTGACCCAATGATCACAACATAAACAAATCCTGACAGGCTGCTTCCCGCTAACATGATCTGAGATAAGTAATGTACTATTACAGCTCTATGATTATTATATATAAGTTCTTATTTAAAAATAAAGTGAGGTCAACATAAAGAGAAATTCACAGAATTCATGGATGAAGTCATTTAATCAGCAAAACTCATTTACAATAAGTAGAACCACAAAACCCTCCTCTCGCAGACTCCTCTCATCTGAGTTGTTGCACAAAGATTCCTTGTTCTGACTGAACAATACACATACTGTAAATGTAAACACGCTCTTTAGTTAATAAGCAAGTGGCTGTCAGCGTAAAACTTCTGCTCAGCTCAGTGATTGTATTGTACTTACCTTTTATATATAATTCATTGGTCTGTTTTTTTGTTTATTTGTTTGTCTGTCCGGTTATGCATTCGGACACCCCTGCACTGACTGGGATGAAACCAACGCCAGGTGGTTCAGTTGGATCCTGCCCAAGTTTTTGGGGGTTAGAGTCCCAGTCGGACCTCCTGTTGGTGTACGCTGGGCAGAACTTTGACCTGGGAGCCTTTTCTGAGCCTTTCACTGGATGGATTTTTATGAAACTTTACAGTGGGGTAACATTGGATCCGAGAAGACATTCTAAAAGGTCGGACCTCCAGTTGGTGTAGATTGGGCAGAACTTTGACCCGGGAACCTGTTCTTGCCCTTCCACTAAATGTATTTGGATGAAACTTCACAAAGGGGTAGCAATTGCTCTTGGATGCCTAATGGAGTGTTTTGGATCCCAGTTGGATCTGATGGCGGAATGCGCTAGGTAGCACTTTGACCCGGAGAGCCTGTTCTGGGCCTTCCACTTGATGGATTTGGATGACAATTTCACAGGGGGGTGGCAATTGATCTGGGGTGCCTTATGGAGTGGTTGGGGTCCCGGTCGGACCTCACGTCAGTGTACTCCAGGCAGAACTTTGACTTCTACTGGATGGATTTGGAAAACATCAAATAATAAAACTTAATAACTTGAAGATTTAAACCCAGGCAACGCCAGGTAGTTCAGGTAGTCATACATAAATTGAAGAGTTTATCTATTTCATGTTTATCCTTCTGGCTTATAATGAGTCCGCCTGTCTCCCTGTCTCTTTTTGCTGGTTAAGCTTCTTTTTCCCACTTATATTGCCAATACTGTGTGGAGCTGGTTACATGGCCGCACCTGGGCACTAATAGCACATTGCCCCCCAAACTGTATGTGCATGAGAGAACATTCTACATAAATTATATCTTGTCCATGTCATTGAATTGAGGAACGTTGCTTTGATTGATTTTAAAGTATTTGCCTTTTGGACAATTTAAATGTTTGGAAGTGCGTTTAGCTAGACCGTTTTTATAATATAATGGTAAATAGGAGTATATGAGGTAGACAATTGTCACTCCCTACTTTGCCTGCTGCACATCACTCCAATTGGGCCAATAAGTGAATGGAGAAACAAAGAATTTGGTGGTTGCCAGCAGAGAAGGTGCAATCAGCCAAATGTCATCCTATGGACCAGACAGATCTAATTATGGTCATTTACTGTAACATATCACATTGCTATTGGCCAGGGGTGGGGAACCTTTTTTCTGTCGAGGGCCATTTTGATCTATATAACATTATTTGCGGGTTCGGTGCAGGCCACGCCCCCTCCATGTGACATCACATCGGGACCACAATGTGACATCGGGACCACAATTGCCGGTGATTACAGCAATGCCCGGAGCATCCTGAGGATGCTCTGGGGAGCGGTAAGGGCAGCGGTGTGACCGTCTGCTGCGTCTTAAGGACACTCCAGGTGGCACTGCGGAATAGATTCTGGCTGCAGGGTGACATTCGAGGCGCCCTTCAAGCCAGATGAGGCTAGCAGAAACAAGCTCAGGGGGCCAGACCAAATGATTACACGGGCCTTATACGGCCCCCGGGCCTGAGGTTCCCCATCCCTGCCATAGGCTATAATTCATTGTTGCAGAGATCTTTCTATGATATGACCTGTGGTATAATTCTGGTGTGAATATAAAAGCAAGTTTCCCTGGGAAATGTCAGTAAGACCATGTGCCCCTCCAATGTGGACCTATTATATCATGTTTGGGATGGATATTTTAGAAAATCTATTGATAAAAAAAAATATTTTTTTGCTAACATGTTTTTAAAAAAAGACATCTTAATTTTAAGAATTACTTACTGGAAAATATTGGGGACCATGGAGTTACGAAGTTAGACCGACATCTTTATCAGAGAGGAGGGCCCCCCGTGTGCAGTCTCCATACAGGCCCCTCCTCTCTCTCTGGCGGTGTGGCTGAGTAGACCGCCACCGTGCCATAGCCTGCTGAGCATCTGCTGGTCGCCAGGAACCTGGGGCCTAATCCAGAGTTTTTCGCAAGGCCAATATTTACGCAGATCGAGCGATTGCATTGCCACTGCGCATGTGCAAAAGCCGCACTGCACACTTCGCAGCGATTGCATGGTGATTACTCGTGAAGTGAGTGACAGCTAATCAGCGTTTGGGGGCGGTTAGAAAAATGCAGCTGCGTTGGAACTATTAGGCGCTGTTTCATGGGCGTGCATACATTAGCCATGGCGATCTCCTTCACAACATGAGAGCTCATTATGTGTCAGGAGAGCCGCAGTGTTTGCGGCTGGTCAGACATGACTTATGTGCTACACGGCTGCCCGATGTGCGATGTTGGTGGTGTTTACGCTGTTGCACTTCGTGGTACGTATATGAGAAGGCAGCAGTGGGTGTCCTATTGTCACAATCCTGGCTAGTTTTTACCTTTTGTGACTAACCTCTGCCAGCTGCTCCATGGATCTGTGTTTGTAATTCTCCTGGGGACATCTGCTCTGGCTGAATCATGCTGGCTGTGAGAGCTCGGCACACGCTGTGACATCTCTGTGTGTGCAGAGCTCTCACCTCCCCACACTGATTAAACACCTGGACTCTGCTCTGTCTGTGAGTATTGCTAGTCTTAATTGGAATCACAGGTGTGGTCCTGATTCTCAAGGGCTGCAGAGATGAATACTCCCTCTGCATGTTGTGCCTTGCTCCACTCAGAATGCCACTGCCAGACCACCTGTCTGTATCCACCAATCGCTGCCAGACTCTAGGTATATAGATCCTCCTCTAATAGCACTCAGTGCTTAAACATCTTGTTACATTCCGTGGTGTACAACTTATGCTATAGCTGTACCTCTGAGTACCAGTATGTCCCAGGCTCCTGCTGGTTCCTAGACCAGTGCTATCCGTAAGCCTGCTGCGTTCATCTATCCACGCTACCAGCCTCTCACCTACGGCTCCCAGGCTGCTCCAAGTAGCTTCCATGCTATCAGCTTCTCCACACGGTTCCCAGGCCGCTCCACGTAGCCACCCAGCTACCAGCGTCTACCCATGGCTATCCAGCCACTCCACGTAGCCACCCAGCTACCAGCGTCTACCCACGGCTATCCGGCCGCTCCACGTAGCTACCAGCATCTACCCACGGCTATCCAGCCACTCCACGTAGCCACCCAGCTACCAGCGTCTACCCACGGCTGTCCGGCCGCTCCACGTAGCCACCCAGCTACCAGCATCTACCCACGGCTATCCAGCCGCTCCACGTAGCTATCCAGCTACCAGCGTCTACCCACGGCTATCCAGCCGCTCCACGTAGCTACCCCAGCCGCTCCACATAGCCACCCAGCTACCAGCATCTACCCACGGCTATCCGGCCACTCCACTTAGCCACCCAGCTACCAGCGTTTACCCACGGCTCTCCGGCCGCTCCACGTAGCCACCCAGCTACCAGCGTCTACCCACGGCTATCCAGCCGCTCCACGTAGCTACCCCAGCCGCTCCACATAGCCACCCAGCTACCAGCGTCTACCCACGGCTATCCAGCCGCTCCACGTAGCTACCCCAGCCGCTCCACGTAGCCACCCAGCTACCAGCGTCTACACACGGCTATCCAGCTGCTCCACGTAGCCACCCAGCTACCAGCACCTACCCATGGCTATCCGGCCGCTCCACGTAGCTACCCAGCTACCAGCGTCTACCCGCGGCTATCCAGCCGCTCCACGCAGCTACCCAGCTACCAGTGTCTACCCACAGCTATCCAGCCACTCCACGTAGCCACCCAGCTACCAGCATCTACCCATGGCTATCTGGCCGCTCCACGTAGCCACCCAGCTACCAGCGTCCACCTACGGCTATCCTGCCGCTCCACGTAGCTTCCCAGATACCAGCGTCTACCCACGGCTTTCCAGCCGCTCCACGTAGCCACACAGCTACCAACGTCTACCCACGGCTTCCCAATCCACAACAAGTAGCTTCCACGCTACCATCCGTCTGCAAGCCCATCTACTAGTAACCCGACCAGCTCAGTCAGC
Organism: Taudactylus pleione; assembly: GCA_031769625.1. Lineage (NCBI taxonomy): Eukaryota > Metazoa > Chordata > Amphibia > Anura > Myobatrachidae > Taudactylus > Taudactylus pleione. The sequence continues at coordinate 1,720,508 of JAUIMM010000256.1, read as the reverse complement.
CTTCCTGCCGGCCCCAGTCCGGTTCCTCCAAGTCCACTCACCTCACGGCTCATTAGCTGCACCAAGTAGCTTCCGTGCTACCATCCACCTGCAAGCTCATCTACTGGTACCCCGACCAGCTCAGTCAGCCTACCTGCCGGTCCCAGTCCGGTCCCTCCAAGTTCCTTCTGGTCTCATTCCAACATCTCAAGTTTCCAGTTCCAGTCACTCATCACAAAAGGCAGTTCTCACTGCAACCCACTTCTTATATTAAAAGAGCTATTCATGTTACCCATGGTTCCAGTCCAGCCGGCCTCCAGTAATTCCAGTTCATCACCTGATACAGGTAACTCACTTGCACCAACTGTGAAACCTATGCTGGGATATGCTTGGGAAGGCATTAGCATATTTTAACAAACACGATTTGTGAGAATACAGCTGTGATTGCAGCAGCATAAATTTCTGAATTTGGCCCCTGCCACCATGTTCCCAGGGGTTTTTCTACTGTTCATGTACAAATCTCCAGGAAAGTGGCTGCAGCACAAGTTTCACATTGATTTGTGCAGTGCAGCTGCGCTGCTGATGTTGGTCTCCAAGGAGGTAAGTATAATACATGGCTGCAGGGTGTGAGGTGTGGGCCCAGGGCTGGCTCGAGGCATGTTCGACCGGTGCGGTCGAACAGGGGTGCCACCCTATAGAGGGCACACCCCTACCAACATCATAATTGCAGCGGGAAAGCTCTGTCCCACCCGTGGTCTAGTCAGGAGGTTGGGCAGCCCCCCGCCGCAGCTGTGCGTTGGTGCCAGACCCCGGAGTAGCTGAATGGATGCTGCGTGCATGCGTGTGGCGTCCATTCAGTGCCAGGAGAGGGCTGGGGGAGGCCCAGCTACTGACGGAGTGCTGGGCTCGCCCCCAGCCTCACGTTACAATGGAGGCGTGGCCTATGTTAATTAGACCACACCTACATTTACTAGTGGGCGACGACTACAGAGGCGGAACAGGACGTGGCTACCCCTGGAGCCGGCACTGTGTGGGCCCCCTTGGACCCAGGGGCCCATAGGCATCACCCACCCTGCACCCATTATAGATGTGCTACTGATCTGAATGTCACGGTACCAACAAATGTTATCCAGTCCTATGGGGCCCTTGCAAAAAAGCTGTCCCTGAAATCTGTGACTGCAAAACGCCCGCTGTGTGTTTATATGTTGTGATTGTAAATTGATACAAAGGGCCATATGCAATTTGAGACGAAAAGTCGTTATCGGCGATAATATATGTCATTTTCGCCTATTTCCATAATCCCCGTATTCAATTTAATTGATTTTTCGCTGGTGCGAAAAGTCAAAGTAAAAATACAGGGATAATTTTTCGCCAGCCTTTAGCTTGCGAAAAAAAGTGTAGAATTGGGGTTTAGGGGTGCAGGCTTAAAAAAACTAGCCTGCACCCCTGGAAAAGCCCCCTAAATGAAACGTGTGTAAAAAAAAGACACCCCAAAAAATGTGTTTCAATTTTGGGGTTAAAAATAAAAATAAGTGGGAACAAATCCTAAAGTACCGTAATAGATTCCAGAGGGGTTCCAAAGTATGCGGCAGGTGTTATCTTCATTGCGGGGAGAAGCGGCAGGTGCATTTTTGAAGAATTAAAAAAAAATAACTTTAGGGACTTAAAAATATGCTTGCACCCATTTTCATGTACCTGAAATTTGATGGGCATAGTTATTTTTCCCCCAAAAAATTGCTAAATGCTCTTCTGCATCACCTTCTTCCAAGCCGCATTTATGCACCTGCCGCAGCTATTTAAAAACCTGACTTCCCTTCTGCATGCAAAACGGGGGTACCCAGAGGGATCCCCCATGTCTGGTGATCTTTAGGGGGGTCACAGGATGATTTCCTGAAAATTATAATTTTTTCTCGTCGATCCAAGTTTCGCTGGGTCCCGTTTTCGCGTCCTTTTAAATGGAATGCGGGGAATATCGGGCACGTGCAGACGAAGGAGGCGAAACATTGAACAAGGGCCAAAGTATGTGTGTGAGTGGCGGCTAGTCAGTACAGATAGGAAGTACAGATAGGAAGTGTTGAAACCTGAGAAATGAGCAATAGAAAGGCCATGACTGCTATTATGTACATAATCAGTTTACTTTTTACACCGGAAAGCTGTGACTCACTTTGCACTTTCCAAATTACAAGTGTTTTCTAGCTTCAAATCTTACAGCAAGAATGCTACATTTTATACTGTAACATAAAGGAAAACATGAATAAGGGATCTAGTTACTAAGCAGTGTTAGGAGACAGAGTGAAAAGTGATAAGGTACCAGCCAATCAGCTCCCAACTGTCATTTTTCAAACACAGCCTGTGAGGTGACAGTTAGGAGCTGATTGGCTGGTACCTTATCACTTTTCACTCTGTCTCCTAACACAGCTTAGTAACTAGACCCCTTAGACTTAAACAAGCAGAAAGTCCTGTCAGATTTGGGGAAATCAGCCTGACACCCCCCAAAAGATGCTCTGACATGGGGGTTAGCTATGGTTACCCCCGATTTGGCTTGCTGAAGGTATTTGGTGTTTTTAAACGGGCTCAATAGCTGCTAAATAGCATTTTGGTATAAGTGGTGCTTATGACCCCCTGCACTGGCCGGCAGCTCTCCGGAGACATCGCAGGGATGGGATCCTATTTATAGCCCGTGTCCCAGCCTGTCCCGGATGATACATCTGGCCGATAGGATCACTTTTTGCAATGTGTTCAGGGGCGTTACTGGCATGCCCTGATCGCTTTACAACAGCAATCCTTGATAAATGGGCTCCTTAATAATGTTTTCTACCTAGCGTTATCTTAATTTCAACAACCAGTATTATATGCCTCCTACGTGTTAATACACTTTATAGTGCTATTATGTATTATATAATAATTGCATTGCTGGCACATGGATAACTAAGAGATAAAACTGATCTTTCTCCTCTAACAATTTAAAGATAAAGGCTGCGATCTGGTAGCAGCATAAAGTTACAGCTGTGTAAGAATTTATAACTCTCTGACTTTATATAACAGTCTAGCAGTTTCTTTTATAATATCCGGCTCTGTAAGAACATACATTCTTTAATTGTGTAGAAACCCTCTGGCTAGTCTTACTGTCATTAATTGCATGGGTATCACTATAAATAGCAAATACATCAAAGCTTGGAGAGAGAAAAAAGTGGAGAGAGATAAAGTACTAACCAATCAGCTCCTAACTGTCATGTTACAGGCTGTGTTTGGAGGTTTGGATATCATGTATATATGAGACGCTAAACTAAGGGGCGTATTTATAATGGGTGCAGGGTGTGTGGTGGACACGGGCCCCTGGATCCACGGGGGACCCGCACCGGACACCCTGCACCCATAATATACTTACCTCTCTGGAGTCCTACATCGGTGTGGGGGTCCGGTGCTGTAAAAATGTTTGGATAATGGACATGGCGGCCATTTTCCCGGTGACCTGCACATGCTCTATAGAATCTGGGCGCACTCTAGTGCCCAGAATTTAGAACTCTTGCGCTGGCCGCGTACATTTCAGTGCGCTGCCAGCCGCTGAACGGAGAGGAGGGGGCCCTTGATGGAGACTGCACACGGGCCCCCTCCTCACTAGAAACGCCCCTGGCTAAACTATTGTGATAATTAACAAATGAATGTATTTAAATTCCATATTGTTAGATAGACCTACAGTATCTTTCAGCAGAGTAATATGAGAGCAGATTTTATCAGGATATTTGGATGAATTAATCAGCCGATCTGGTCAGTAAGTTATGGCGCCATAATTCTCATGGCTAATTACAGATGAAAGGCGAGTTATTAATCCTTATTGTGTGTATAGAGATTTGATGCTGATGTGAGGGACTGATGGAATAATAAGCGCAGTATAGTAGCTGCTGCTGTTATAAGTACAAAACATACATTAGAGAGAGAGAGAATTTATATTCATTAATACAATTTACCTTTGTTACACACATACATGCAATCAGGGGCGTTCTAGCAGGTGCGGAGGCCCGTGCGCAAATGGGCGCCACATCATGCAGCTGGGCCCTCCCCCCATACCGCGTGCAGGTGGCGGCCAATGTCCGCGCGGCAGAATGGTGGCACCTCCATCTTTCCATTGTTCTATTCTGAAAGATGGCGAATGCGCAAAGTGTGTGGCACACTGGTGTCTGATGTGCTGGCACCATCCTCGCACATACATCATGGAAAGATGGCGCTGTTACAGGTGCATGTACACGGACTATCTCACGGGTGCAGGGTGTGCGGCATGGGGCCCTCCCTGGGCGCAGAGGCCCATGTGTACTGCCCACCTTGCGCCTGCATGCAATATGGTCATCGTTACATTACACACACTCACATCTGGGTCCAGTTTAGAAATAAAACATAATAAGAAACACACAGACATTTGTGCTGGATTTAATCCCAATTCTCTCTTTATCACATGACTTCGTAATTTCGTGTTTAATAACTTTTTAACAGTATTTTGCTGTTGCTGTTTAAACAGAGACTTTTTATGAGTTAATAATAGTTTTATTTTAATTTATATTTTGTTTGCCACTGGGAGACAATTTCTTTCCTCTTTTAATAGTAAAAAATCAATAATTGACTAGTAATTCAATGTTAGTACCAGAAAATATCCTCATGTGAAAGCAACAATGGATAGATATACACTTATCAGAATGTTGTATAGACACTTAAATCCTGTGACAACTGTGACCGTTGTTTGTCACAGGATTTAAGTGTCTATACAACAATTAGCCTTGTCCAGCCTGTCCTACACATATGTACATATCAATATTGACACTTGGATATAAAGATCTTTTTTTCTGGGATAAATTCTGTTAATCACCTCCAAAGTGCATAGACGGAGATTTCTTACTAATGCACTTAGGACCTGATTCAGAGCCGTTCGCTATTTGCGGTCGTTCGTTCAAAAACAAGGGGTGTCTATTCAAATGATCCGTTCGCAAATTGCAGTCTGTTCACACCTCTAAGTCTGAACGAGCGAGCAAAACATACGCTCGTTTATTTGATAAAAACGCCCCCTGGCCGCTCGCACCATACGTCATGTCCGCTATTTATTAGATTAATCGAGTACATCGAACAGCGTATGAACTGCTCGCTATTCTTGTGGCTGGTTTTTCCTACCGCTATATTGCGAGCAGTTCAGACTTTAAAACAACCAAGTGACGTGGTCAATGACGCTACTGTATTAATTATGCACTCCCTTAAAACGCCCGTTTTGACCTTTAAGCACGCCTGCGATCAGATCTCCACTCCCCGTTTACAAGCACCTTCCCCTGTTACCACCCACATACGCCTCATTCTGTCACTCAAAATAGCAGGCACTCGCTATATAGCGTGCAAACGATTTTCGGCCGCACTGACTGGTTCGTGCATGCGTACTAAAAACCGTACGCATGCGCAGATGTGCGAACATCGCTCGGAACGAGCGTACGGCCGCTGGCGAGCGGCTCTGAATGAGGGCCTTAGGCCCTCATTCAGAGCCACTCGCTATTTGCGGTCGTTCGTTCTAAAACAAGGGGTGGCTATTCAAATGAACCGTTCGCTGTTTGCGGCCTGTTCACGCCTCTATGTCTGAACGAGCAAACAATACTTGCGGTAGTTTTTTTAATAAATACGCCCCCTGGCCGCTCGCATCCTACGTCATGTCCGCTATTTATTAGATTAATCGAGTACATCGACCAGCGTATGAACTGCTCGCTATTCTTGGGGCTGGTGTTTGCTACCACAATTTTGCGAGCAGTTCTGGCTATAAAATAACCCAGTGACGTGGTCAATGACGCTGCTGTATTAATTATGCACACCCATAAAACGCCCATTTTGACCTTTAAGCACGCCTGCGTTCGGATCTCCACTCCCCATTTTCAAGCACCTTCCCCTGTTACCAAATACTCAAATTAGCAGGCATTCGCTATTTTGCGAGCACATGAATTTCGGCTGCACTGACTGGTTCGCGCATGCGTATAACGATCCGTACGCATGCGCAGTTGGGCAAACATCGCTCGGAACGAACAAGCGGCCGTTTACGAGCGGCTCTGAATCTGGCCCTTATTCTACTAACAAGGACCTTTGTTTATTTGGTGTCTCATTTTTTAATTTGTATAAGTCTGAACTCATTGTTTTGCTCCTGCAGTGCATACAATAACTGATTCTGATTCTTTGGGTACCAAGAACATACAGTGTTTTATTAGAAGATACATGACGATTTCTACATCTGTATTTGTGAACATTCTGATAAGTGTATATCTATCGATTGTTGCTTTCACATGAGGATATTTTGTGGTTCTTACAATGAATTACCTGTCAATAATTGAAGTTTTACAATTAAAAATGTATTTAACTCTTATCGCGCTCCCGTTTTTGTCTTTTTCTGTTATTACTACATTGAGCCGTATTCAATTTGAGCGGACCCGCGATACTTTTCCACCTCCCGGACTTTTCGCCTGTTTTGCAGGCAAAAAAGTATCACGCGCGTGCCCGCGTATCCCCGTATTCAATTTGAAAGTAGACGAACACGGGACCTGGCGAAACTTAAACAAGCAGAAAGTCCTGTCAGATTTGGGGAAATCAGCCTGACACCCCCCAAAAGATGCTCTGACATGGGGGTTAGCTATAGTACCCCCCGATTTGGCTTGCTGAAGGTATTTGGTGTTTTAAACGGGCTCAATAGCTGATAAATAGCGTTTTGGTATAAGTGGTGCAGAACAGTATTCAGGATTTTTATTTTGCAGAAAATAACTTATCCCAGGAAATTTGGGGTACTTGAAAATGGGGGCCAGCATATTTTAAAGTTGCTAAAGTTAAATTTATAAAAATCATGAAAAATCCACCTTCCGCAAGCACCTGCAATGAAAAAAACACGTGGGGCATACTTGGGGACCCCCCTGGAATCTAGTTTGCTAGTTTTGAACTTTGTCCCCGAACATTTTTTTTTTTTTGTCCCCAAATTCAAAGTGATTTTTTGGGGTGTTCTTAAGTTTTGTTTTTTGTTTTTTATGCAGTTTACCTTTGGGGGACTGTCTGAAGGCTGCACGGGGGTTCCCGCAATGTTGCACCCCAAAACCCCAATTCTGCACTTTTTTCCGCCTGCTATTCATAGGCGAAACTTTTCCACCTATTACATTGCATTGACTTTCCGCCTAGGCGAAAAGTCTTCCAAATTGAATACGGCGATACTTTTCCGCCTGGCGAAATGAAGTCATCGGCGAAACTTTTTTGCTGATTCCGGCTTTTCGCCTCAAATTGAATGCGGGCCATTGAGGGCCTTCCCACCCCTTCTCTGGTGAGCTACATACAAGCGTTCCTAGGCTGATCTATACTGAAACACTCTATATTTCTATTATTTTTCTTTCCTCTTTGTTTGCAGACCTTAATCTTAATCCCAACTCTTGTTATTCGTGTTTTTATTTATTGGATACGTCTTTAGTGTTCAAGAGGGCCTGTGTGCAGATGGTAATTTATAGGGAGTTTAAGAACATTACAATAAAAACATACAGTATATGATCGTATCAACCAATTATTTATTTTCCGTCTGCTTCCCCGTCACTTATTTATGATAAATCTTCTGTTTTATGTTGTACAGATTTTTGTGTTGGCAAATTCCCAGTGCAAAAAGCACAGAGGTCACCGGCTATTGTCCATGTCACTTTGGTGGGTTATTTCCTTAGCGGACTATTCAAATCTCTTTAAAAAAGAGGATAAGGGCGTGGCTTAACGAGTGGCCGAGTAGGACGTGGGCGCCGATAGCTCCTGCTAATTTGGCACATTTAGGGGCCCCAAGTAACCTACCTTGGCCCTCCATCGGATTCCAGGGCTCCTCCTAACATCCTCCTCACTCGGTGAGCGTCCGGAGGCCGGAGCCGCTACGGGAGACAGAGTTCCAGCGTCGGGGTCTGCTCCTGCTCTGAAGCCGGGGACTAAAGTTAGAGGCCGGGCGGTAGTCGCGGTCTGTGCAGGCGCGATAGCGGCTGATCGCCGGCTCTCCCTCTTGCTGTGCTGGACTGCAGGTAACCCTTTGCCTCCCCTGCATCTTGATACTAGGCCTAGTGATGCCCTGTGGGACCCTGTAATTAGTGGAGCTTCAGAGAATTGAGCAACCACCATCTTGGAAGAGGCATGACAAGCCCTGCTGCAGCACTGGAAATAAGAGTGCCTGTATATCTGCCTAAGTGATATTTCCTGCACGTTTGCTCTGCCTGTCTACAGCAGCTTTGGTATTACATTTTCCCAGTTGGAGAGTATACTCCACAGAGTTGCTTGATCCTATATTAGCTATCATTATGGCCAGTGATTAACAGGATATGACTTTCTTTCACCACTCCTATATGTTCTGACGCTATTTAAGATCTGTGGATTCGTTGTATTATCAAGCCGTCTCATTGGTCTTCAGGTGTTCTCTAATCTATTTTACTCACTTTTCATCAATGGGGCCTAAACGTCAGCGTGCGCCCAGTGTGGTGCCTCCTGTGAGCTTCTTTAAACAACGCTCACCTGCTCGAGGTGCTACGGAAGCTGCGTCTCATGACACCAAGGTTAAAGGACCAATGTCTTTAACACAGTCATCCCCGATTGCCGCTAATGCCTTACCTCCTGTCGCTACCCCTGCTGACGGGGAACCTTTAACAGTGGGGTCCATGAAACAACTTTTGGCATCCTTTAAAGAAGATATTTCCTTGGAGTTTCGGTCTGCTTTACAGTCCTGTCAGCAGTCAATTGATGACTTGGGATCCCGCACCGATCATTTGGAAACTAAGATGGAGGAAGTGGTTGGATCCCATAACAACCTGATTAACTCGCACGAGCAGCTTCAATCTGAGGTTACGGCCTTGCGAAATAAAGTTGGTGACCTTGAAGACCGGTCTCGTCGCAATAATATAAAGATACGTGGGATTCCGGAATCCGTAGATTTTCGGGACCTTCAGGACTTTGTTACGGATATCTTTACGAAGCTCTTGCCCACTACCACTATTACAGAGTTCTTAGTTGATCGTATCCATCGTTTGCCTCGTGCAAAAAATGTCCCTGCTGGGGTTCCTCGAGACACACTAATGAGACTGCATTATTACCACATCAAAGAGGCGATACTTCGAGCTGCACGTGCGACTGATTCTTCCGCTGCAGTGCTGGGAGATTTACAAATATTTGGAGATATCTCTGCGACCACTTTAGCTCAACGCCGATCGTTTCATCAAGTTACAAGTGATCTCCGGAAGGCAGAGGTCTTGTACCGATGGGGCTTCCCAACAAAGCTGATCGTATCTCGGAATGGATCCACAGTTATAGTTTCTACTCCAGATGATGGTCTTCAACTACTTCGTTCTTGGAACATTTTGTCTGATGACCCAGTACAGAAAACATCAAGTCCTCGTATCCAAAAAGAATGGTCTCTTGTGGGTTCGAATGGTTGAGGGACAGCTTTCATTTTGCAAGTTTTGCTGTTTAATTTCTAAGTGTTGATTGGGCCGTCATTTTGTGGGTACCCACGACCAAGGTATTCTGGACTGTTCCTGGTAAGATGAATCTATAGAGGTTATGTCCTTTTAAGCGAGAAGTTTTCAATGAGTTGCCGGGACTCAGTGATTTTTCTGTGTTCAATTATTGCTACTTCCCATTAATCTTTGTTTTTGTTTTTGTTTTTTTCAGAATAATAGTGTCATTACACGATGTTATTTAAATGTGGAGATTTTATATGTTAGGAGTGGTGGAAGAGGGGCCTCTACCCCCCTTTTTATAGTTAGTGCCATCCTAATTGGTGGCCTCCTCTAGTTCCGTTCCATATGGGAGCTATTTCAGTTTGTTTATTTTGTATTGTTGTTTTTATTTTATTATTATTTTTAATGTCTTTTTTTTATTTATTTTACTCTTTGGTACATCGATTGTATTTTATACGTATTGTTTTATATGCTGAAATGCGATATCTTCATTATTGTTTATGGTTAAGGTTATATCACTAAATGTTAAGGGGTTAAACTCCCCAAATAAGAGACGTCTTGCTTTGCGATACTTTGCAAAGGCTAAGGCCCGTGTGGTAGCTATACTGGAAACCCATTTTGCTGCTTCTTCTCCGCCTAAGTTTTCTGACCATAATTATCCTCAATGTTACACTGCAAATGGACCGGAAAAAAAGGCTGGAGTAGCTATTTTAATTTTTCGTTCCTGTAATTTTGCTCTACAATCACAACATGCAGATGTGCATGGGCGTTATTTGATTTTATGTGGTAAATTAGAAGACCAATTGGTCACTTTGGTATCCGTCTATGTCCCCAATACTAAACAGGTGGCATTCTGTAGACGCTTCTGTACTGATTTGCAAAAACGTTGTAAGGGTGCGGTTATGGTTTTAGGTGACTTTAATATGGTTCTTGATCAGAGGGTTGATAGATCTTCCTCTACGGTTAGATTGAAGGCTACATCGCTGCAGGACCATTCTCGGGCCTTTCAAAATCTTTTAACGGAATATGATTTGTTTGATATTTGGAGGGCAAAACATCCGACAGTACGGGACTATACCTTTTACTCGCATGTCCACAGATCATATTCCAGAATTGATTTAGCTTTGGCAGATAAGTGGACTATACAACAGGTCCGGCAGGCTGTTATACTTCCTATGACCTGGTCTGATCATGCGCCTCTTTGTTTGGAGTGGGTATTAGGGTCACCGTGTATGGCGCCTAGGCCTTGGCGGTTAGGAGCTTATCTTCTGTCTGATTTGGAATCTAAACAGGCTCTTTCCCGTACCCTCTCTATGTATATGGAAACTAACAAACCAACAGACACTTCTATTTTTAATTAATGGTTGTACATTAAAAGCAGTAGTTAGAGGGACAGCTATTCAATCGGCAGCACGTATTAAGAAGGTCAATTTACAACGACAGGCTGCTCTGGAAGCTCAATTGAAAGATATGGAGGAGCGTCATAAGTGTTCCCCTTCTGATGTTATTATTTTTAAAGACCTGATTAAGGTCAGGGATGAATGGAATAGTTTCACATTGCAAGAGGTGCATAGGAACTTATTTAGGCTAAAACAAAGGTTCTATGTTCAGGGTGATAGAGCGGGAAGAATGCTGGCGCGGAAATTGAGGGGGAAACTGGCCAAGGAGAGAATTTGTGTGATTTTTAATAAAGTTGGTGCAAAAGTGTCGGATCCTCTGGATATAGCTAATACTTTTGCTGAGTACTATTCGCAACTATACAATTTATCTAGTGATCTGCAAGTTTTTCAGCCTAAGCCGGATGAGATTGCTAGGTTTTTGAATGCTATTAAACTCCCATCGTTACAGGATGATTTCATTCAATCTCTTGGCAATCCTTGGTCAGAAGAAGAAATAACTGCGGCCATAGAGTCCTTGCCTTTAGATAAAGCTCCCGGGCCAGATGGCTATATCAATGCTTTTTATAAAACTTTTAAGGAAGAATTGGTTCCAGCTCTCAAGTTAGTGTATAATGAAGCTTCGGACATTGGATATTTCCCCAGAGAGATGTTGGAGGCGCATATTGTGGCACTTCCCAAACCCGGAAAGAACCCCTTATTAGTTACCAACTACAGACCAATAGCACTTTTGAATACTGATGTTAAGGTATATGCCAAATTAATAGCAGGGCGGTTGGGTCCATTAATACCCTCATTGATTAACCAAGATCAGGCAGGGTTTGTTTTGGGTAAACAACCTTCAGATAACACTAGGCGAGTTTTCAACTTGGTAGATTTGTTTGCTGTATCTGGAGACCCATTATTATTGCTTTCATTGGATGCCGAAAAAGCATTTGACAGATTGCATTGGGGTTATATATCTGAGGTTCTGAGTCTATTTGGGTTGCGGGATAGAGCTTTGTCATCTATAATGGCCCTTTACTCTAATCCCTCAGCTAAAGTTTTTGTGAACGGCCTTCTGTCCTCTGCCTTTTCTATATCGAATGGCACTCGGCAGGGTTGCCCGCTTTCCCCTTTGGTTTTCGCGCTTGCTATAGAACCAATGGCAGAAACCATCAGGGAAACTATTGCTATACAGGGTCCTCAGTCGGGGAGCTCATCTCACAAAATCTGTTTGTTTGCTGATGACGTATTGATGTGCCATACTAACCCTGAATCCTCATTGTCGTCATTACATACGATATTAGAACAATATTCCCGAGTGTCTTATTATAATCTAAATACAGCTAAGACAGAGGCACTTCCTATAAATTTTTCTCCTGAGCTTCTGGCTAGGCTTAAAGTGGGTTACAACTATGCATGGCAAGATAAGAGTCTTACATATTTGGGGGTTCAGATTCCAAAAAGGGGGGTTGATGCTGTGTCTTGTAACTACCTCCCCATCTTGACTAAATGTTCACTTTTAACAGCTGATTGGATGTTACAAGAAATGTCCTGGTTGGGCCGTATTGCTGCTTTAAAAATGGTACTGTTACCCAAGTTAATGTACCTATTTCGCACCATTCCTAAGCTACTTCCTTTGTCATTGTTATCTAAATTCTATGGTGTTTTTTCAAAGTATGTTTGGAAGTCAAAAAAACCTAGATTGTCTAGACATATTCTGTCTTTACCTAAGACGGAGGGGGGTCTCGCATTTCCAGATCTAGAATTGTACCAGTGAGCATGTATTTTATGTCAGCTTGGGGATTGGTTTGATTTGGAGGTTCCAAAACCATGGGTACTTTTAGAGCGGAATATGTCTCATTCTTTTTCATTATCTGATTTACTATGGTTACCGCTTACCTGTAAAAACCAGTTGCCTTCTTACTCAATGGCAATAAGTGCCTCTGTATCGGTATGGCATAAAACTGTAGCTAGATTGAATGAGTTTCACCTCCCCACTACTAACCTTACTTTGAAAAGTATAGCTGTTTTGATTCCTAATTTGAAATTTGATACTTGGGTGGCTCAGGGAGCGACCTCATTGAATGATGTAATGCTTAATGGTGTAATTCTCCCGTTCTCCCGCATTCAGGAATTGTATTCCTTTTCATCAAGAGATTTCTATAAATATTCACAGTTACGCCATTGGTTGCACAGTTTAGAATTAGGCTCTCGGCCTTTGCAGACTACCCCAAAATATATTTTTGAGAGGCTTACCTCGGGGGGATATAAGAAAAGTATCTCTTGGTGGTATGGTTTACTGGTAAGTGCTTCCAAACCTGTAACTTTTCCGGCTCTCTTGAAATGGGAATCTGATCTCTCTAGGTCTCTCACGGAAGATAACTGGGGCTCCATTTTCAAATCATGCTTCCATATTTCTAAGTGTATTTCACATGTGGAAATGTTTTATAAACTTATTCACAGGATGTATTTAACTCCCGACAGGCTTCATAGAATCTGGCCTTCCCTCCCTAATCAATGCTGGCGCAAATTCGGCCAAATTCGGGATATTTATCATGTATTTTGGGCATGTCCAAAATTGAATATATTGTGGCATCAGGTATTTCTGTTAATCTCCAAAGTGACTGGGATTGCTAGACCTCCAGACCCCTTTTTAGCACTATTTCATGTTTACCAGGGCAATATTTCTTTGGGTGATAAATATGTGATGGGGCATATTTTAATTGCCACTAAGTCTCTTATTGCTTATCATTGGCGTTCAGACATTATACCAAAATTAGATACTATAGAGGATAAAATACAAGCCCATTGTGATTTTGAGATAGCGGGAGTCTCATACTCCACCTCAGATAAGAATCCATTAATGATTTGGTTCAGTTGGAGTGAATATATCGAGCAGAGTCCCGACGCTCTCAAAGCATTGCTGGCCTTACTTTGCCGGTGTTAGATTCTTAATGACGGGAGAATTTTATATGTCGGTTGTTTGATATATGTTTTATAATATATTGTTTATATGTAATTCATTGTACGGTATGTTAACAGTACTTTGATATTTTTGTGATTTATGTTGATGTACTCTGGCTCTAGGGCCAATTTTTTCCCTGTCCCTATTTTGTTATTTATATTATTATTTTGTATTGTTATTTTATTTTATTGTATGTCTTGTTATATATATTTTGTGACCAAAATTAATAAAAATTCAATATTGAAAAAAAAAAAGAGGATAAGATGCTGGATCCACCCACACATAGAGGCATATGTATCAAAGCTTGGTGTGAGATATATATCACCAACCAATCAGCTTCTAACTTACATTTTGCAGGCTGTGTTAAAGAAATGATAGGTTGGAGCTGATTGGTTGGTGATATATATATATATATATATATATATATATATATCACAATTTTATCTCACATCAAGCTTTGATACATATGCCCCATACGGTAGTACAACAACCAAATATGGGACACATTTCTCTACTGGGTCTTGTTAAAATGAATATGATATGGTAAATAGAAGACAGCTCAGTATATTTCAATTTACTTGTATACTATACAATGATATAGAAGTATACAATTTCACTTGCAGAAACATTTCAAAATATAAACAATTAGGCAAAGAAAAGAGAATTGTCATTAATAGACGCACAATTATTAAAATATAACTTTTATTGTATGTTAATTAAAATATAACCTAAAGAAACAAGACAGTGAAATATAAAAGAAAGTATGTGTGTGAATTCAAAGAAGGAAAACAAGTGTAATAAAATGACCCGACGGCACGGGACTTCTGTGTGAATTGGACTAGTAGTATCTTGGTGTGATATCGATAATTAATTGAGTGGAAAACGATAATGGTAGTCAGCGGGGATCTATTCGGCAAGCAGATGGAAATGCAGGTCAGCGGGGGTCCGCCGCAGATGATAAGAATAGTCAGTGGGGATCCCGTCAGCCGTGCTGGTACAGGCTCCCTGGAGCTGCTGACATTATCAGGTGTTTCTGCAGTCAATCCATAGCCTTGACGCATTGACCCCCGCTGACCTGCATTTCCATCTGCAAATACCAGCATGTGGGGGAGGGTTGCTGGGACATGTAGTACCACAGCTAAAGACAATATTGAAACTTCTATTTTACACCACACACGAACACTATCAACCCGACACCCACTGCCCAGGGGTGTCGGGGAGAGCCCCGTGCTATTATTCTAGGCCTGGGGTGCCCTGGAGAGGGGGTTTATTGGGGGGTCCCCAACTCCCCAGGGATCCCTGGCATGGGCTGAATAGCAGTCAGGGGTAATGCTTTGGCCGTCCCCCCCGCTAGAAAGAGTTTGGTGCTGGTTATGGAATTTACAGGGGACCCCTACTCGTTTTGTCCCCTGTTTTTCCATAACCAGTAGCGGCTCAGCAAAACCCTGTGCTGGTTCTTAATATACAGGGGAGCCATACGCATTTTGTTCCCTGTATTTTTAGAACCAGGACATGCTTTATATAGCCCGGGGCTGGTTATGCTTTTGGGGGGGGGGGGACTGCACATCATTTTTAAACAAAAATAAAAACGCTTTACATAAGTACACACAGAAACATGCACTCACTGTGTCTCATGGATATGTGCATGTTCCTGTGTTACTCTGACCTGCTCAGGATGTACTCGCTAGCCTGAAGCAGGTCTATTATTTGGGGACTTTTGGTTAACTTTTTTTTGCGAGTCTGAAACAGACCCTATTACTAGTACATTGGGCGAGTTGATTGTTTTCAATGTGAAAACATCTGGATGCGAGTTTGAGAATGGAGAGTTTTAGTAACTCTGATGGAATGCGAGTTCTAATGAACTGACCCCTATTACACTGGAGAGTTTAAAAATGACGAGTTTAGCACAAAACTCGCAATTTACCAAAACAGACCCCTATTACATTTGGCCCAAGGTCTGTATATTCCCACACAAAGATCTGCCCTTATGACACAATAGTTCCTGCTTAGGCTTGTCACCATGTCTAACGAGAAGTGTGCTGGCGAGATATGGGAACGGATTGGACGTGGACGGATTTAGCAGCATATAGTAATGTAGCCGGAGGTGTCTGGTAGTAATAGAGGCCTCCTACATGCAGGAATAAGCATCAGCTCACCTACAGTACCATCAGCCGAATGAGTATTACATGAGATCGGAGAGCGCAGATCAGCTGCTGCAGCTCGGTCACTGAGGGCAGAACGTCTCCATCAGAAGATTGAGTCCCTGTGGTGACACACCTCCATTTTGGGAAATGGGGGCCATCGCAGCCCCCTCTCTGCCACAAAGTGCTGCAGACTCTCAATCAACTGACGTTTGCAGCCGTACAAAGGGGGTGATTCAGCGAGGGTCACAATTGCAAAGCTGCATGCAGTTAACTTGCCAATTTCATCCTTGATATTATACAAATTCAGCAGGAGGTGTATGACACCCCTGTATGACATCACCTGTATGACACCCCTGTATGACACCACCTGTATGACACCCCTGTATGACACCCCTGTATGACACCCCTGTATGACACCCCTGTATGACATCACCTGTATGACACCCCTGTATGACACCCCTGTATGACACCCCTGTATGACACCCCCTGTATGACACCCCCTGTATGACACCCCTGCATGACACCCCCTGTATGACACCCCTGTGTGACATCACCTGTATGACACCCCTGTATGACACCCCTGTAAGACACCCCTGTATGACATCACCTGTATGACACCCCTGTATGACAACCCTGTACGACACCCCCTGTACGACACCCCTTGTACGACACCTCCTGTACGACACCCCCTGTACGACACCCCCTGTATGACACCCCTGTATGACATCACCTGTATGACACCCCTGTATGACACCCCTGTACGACACCCCCTGTACGACACCCCCTGTACGACACCTCCTGTACGACATCCCCTGTACGACACCCCCTGTACGACACCCCCTGTATGACACCCCCTGTATGACACCCCCCTGTATGACACCCCTGTACGACACCCCCTGTACGACACCCCCTGTACGATACCTCCTGTACGACACCCCCTGTACGACACCCCCTGTATGACACCTCCTGTATGACACCTCCTGTATGACACCCCGTGTATGACACCCCCTGTATGACACCCCGTGTATGACACCCCCTGTATGACACCCCAAGTATGACACCTCCTGTATGACACCCCCCTGTATGATATCCCCTGTATGACACCCTCTGTATGACTCCCTACTGTATGACACCTCCTGTATGACACCCCCTGTATGACATCACCTGTATGACATCACCTGTATGACACCCATGTATGACATCACCTGTATGACACCCCTGTATGACACCCCTGTATGACATCACCTGTATGACACCCCTGTACGACACCCCTGTACGACACCCCCTGTACGACACCCCCTGTACGACACCCCCTGTACGACACCCCTGTACGACACCCCCTGTACGACACCCCCTGTACGACACCCCCTGTACGACACCCCTCCTGTACGACACCCCTCCTGTATGACTCCTCCTGTATGACTCCTCCTGTATGACACCCCCTGTATGACACCTCCTGTATGACACCCCCCTGTATGACATCCCCTGTATGACATCCCCTGT
This sequence comes from Taudactylus pleione, assembly GCA_031769625.1. Classification (NCBI taxonomy): domain Eukaryota; kingdom Metazoa; phylum Chordata; class Amphibia; order Anura; family Myobatrachidae; genus Taudactylus; species Taudactylus pleione. The sequence continues at coordinate 1,703,071 of JAUIMM010000256.1, read as the reverse complement.
ATGACAACCCCCTGTATGACACCCCCTGTATGACACCCCCTGTATGACACCCCCCTGTATGACACCCCTGTATGACACCCCTGTATGACACCCCTGTACGACACCCCTGTACGACACCCCCTGTACGACACCTAGTGTACGACACCTCCTGTATGACACCCCCTGTATGACACCCCCCTGTATGACACCCCTGTATGACATATGACACCACCTTGTACGACACCCCCTGTACGACACCTCCTGTACGGCACCCCCTGTACGACACCCCCTGTCCGACACCCCCTGTCCGACACCCCCTTTTCGACACCCCCTGTATGACACCCTCTGTATGACACCCCCCTGTATGACACCCCCTGTATGACACCCCCTGTATGACACCCTCCTGTATGACATCCCCTGTATGACATCCCCTGTATGATATCCCTTGTATGACAACCCCTGTATGACATCCCCCTGTATGACATGCCCTGTATGACATCTGTGGTCGATGGTCGTGAAGGTGGATGGTGCCAGACCAACGGACCTTGACCTTGCCACCCCAGAAACCAGGGCGGAAACGGCCCCATTTTCCGGGAACGCCGGCTGCCCCAACCCCCGCACCACCCCTTAAATGCCTCTGCCTGTCAATCAGGCAGAGGCATTGAAGGGGCTGCATGCAACTACACAGTAGCCATTCGGCACACTCACACAATGGGTCCTGCGCACGCGCAGTTTCCCGGTAATTGGGAATCTGCAATCAGCAGTGCACTTGTGTATAATGCTGAATCAGGCCCTAAGTCCGACAACGCAGGACCCTTACTGTACATGCACAATGCACCAAACATCGGTACATTACGTACAATTTAGCCTTGCGTGATGACCTGTATACCCCCCATTATCTGACAACAAAACATTAACAAACCACAGCAAATATAAACCTGTAAAAACTCACCTCGCCCTTGTCCTGGGCCTCTTCTGTCCCTGCAGGGCATACACTCATTTGGCAAATAATGATTTAAACATATTCTATATCACAATGTAATACTAATAGTAACTTGGGCCCTACAGCTACATAAAGATTATTTCATTGTAAGATATTGTTTTGCTTTGCGACAGCACCGACACCCTTAAAATATGTTAAATACTTATCCCTTGTGAGTTTGGCCTGCTCACGAGCATTTTTTGGTTGGGCTGCCTGAAGTGGCGTCTATCTTGTGGCTTCATCTGTGTAATCTACAGGCTCCGTGTAATCAGTTACATATTGGCGTAAACTTTACCATACTTCTGTTTTGCAAAAAATGATGCAAAGAAACAACATTACTATAACCGCTGTATCTATTTTCTGTGGCAGAATGAAATATCCGGAACCTGTTTTTCAACATGTCAAAAGCATTAGTAAGTACACTTCTTGCTTAAAAGAGCTGGTAGTTAAAAATAACTTTGTCCTGCGAAAGCCTCTTTGTGGGGGAAAGGTTACAGAACACGACTAGCGCAAAAGGATCATCAGCCTCAAAAGACAAAATTCAGGCCACACTTTGGGCCTGATTCAGAGCCAGACGCAATTAGCGCTCGCTCGTTCAGAAAAAGGGGGTGGCTATTCAAATGAACCGTTCGCTCCTTGCGGTCTGTTGCCGCCTCCATGTCTGAACGAGCGAACAAAACATGCAGACGTTTATTTGAAAAATACGCCCCCTGGCCGCTCGCATCATACGTCATGTCCGCTATTTATTAGATTAATCGAGTATATCGGACGGCGTATGAACTGCTCGCTATTCTTGTGGTTGGTTTTTCCTACCACTATATTGCGAGCAGTTCTGACTATAAAACAACCAAGTGACGTGGTCAATGACGCTGCTGTATTAATTATGCACACCCATAAAACGCCCGTTTTGACCTTTAAGCACGCCTGCGTTCTGATCTCCACTCCCCGTTTTCAAGCACCTTCCCCTGTTACCACCCACATATGCCTCATTCTGTCACTGAAAATATCAGGCATTCGCTATATAGCGAACAAACGATTTTCAAACGCGCTGACTGGTTCGCGCATGCATATTAAAAACCGTACGCATGCGCAGATGGGCGAACATCGCTCGGAACGAGCGTACTGCCGCTTACGAGCGGCTCTGAATCAGGCCCTTTGTTTGCTTCACAGAAGGCAAACGGCGTGTAACATTGGTGAGTCTGCGGGGAATGGCGGTCTGTTTAAAAACTCCACCGTCAGAAACTCAACCAATTTTTACCAATGTCCAGAAAAATGAATTCATAATTGGTATTGACAATAGCCATTAAAATCACATTAAAAAAAAAAACATTATGATTGTAATAATATGAACCGGAGATGGCAGGCGGTATTATTATTTTGACATGTTTCCCATCTATCGCTCCCTCCACAATTTGGGAAATTCCAGCATTCATCAAATTTATAGGCAATATCCATCCAATCTTCTGGTGTAGAAGGGAACTGTAAAAAAATAAATAATATATAAATTGTTAATGCTATTATAATATGAGGATACGGGGTTCTGTCAATCACCCAGACACCGAGCAGATGAAACCAACGTGATGGTTTCTTTTTCCACAGCAACAGATAATATGTCAGGACAAGCGGTAAATACAGTGAACAGACAATTCGCAGGTAGCAGTCTGGACAGAGGAAGTCCCAGTAGAGTATAACGTCCCAGAACAATTCCACAAAATAGCTAGAGACCCTCAGTCCCCACAGTAGAAACTATCACTGATCACACAGCAGTGAATAGCGTATGTCCACTCAATCGTTTCCAGGACCCCACACGTAGAAACTATCAGAGATCACACAGCAGTGATAGTCCCTGGGTCCAACCAAGCATTTCCAGGGCCCCATACAGTAGAAGCTAATCACAGAACACACAGCAGTGAATAGCGTATACGTCCTTGCTGAATTTCCAAAGTATAAATCCACACAGAACTGGTGATGCGTTCCACTAGCACCTTGGCAGAGCAAGGCCTCTTAGCCAAAGTCCTGTGGAGTTGCCTTCGGTGACCTCTTTTGAAACCTCCAAATTTCCCACGATATTGTGACCACCCAGATACCTGATTGGTGCGCGTCCCTTAACTCCTCCCCCCCCCCGATATTACTTCCCTGATGAACACCTGCTGGGTTGGCTCCGTGGAGTCTGCCAGGCTCCCGTGAAGCACAAAACAGGCAAATGCAAGGAGGAGTAAATCCTGAGCGACCCCTGTAGAGGTGGGAATTAACTTAGAGGGTCTTTTGTTCTGGGAGGTGTTATATTGCTCTACTGGTTATTAATAAATAGACATATGGACAAGGGCTAGACAGTACTAAACATTACATTTCCTGCCATTCTTACAGTAAATAATATACCTGCTAATGGAAATGTGTGTCCTGAGAATGATCACACATACTCTAGGAGACGGGTAGGGGAACACAAAAGGGCTAAAAAGTTAATTAATTGCTGCAAGGACTGAGATGCTGCAAATAAATTTTTAACACATATCTCATGTCCTCACATAATACAAAAGTGAAACTAAACATTATTATTTATTATCTTTTTCAGCACTCTGCAATTACAATGGAGGATTCCGCAGGTCTACACAAAGCAACATTGATGATCCGACTCCAACCACTAACTCTGGGATTCCTGCTACAAACCCCCTCATCCAAGCTATGTAGACTTCTACAACTATTCTAAATGATCCAGCTAACACCAGCATCTGCAATTCACAAGGAGGCAGCAGCAGCAGTTCCCAGAGAAGACTGAGGAGAAGAATCCATGATGGTGGACAAGTGATCCCGTGACTGAAAGTCTCCTGTCCACCGCTAAGAATTTACTGGCAACAGCCATGGACAAGCCTGATGCTATTGGAGTGGATGTGGCTGCAAAACTAAAGAGATTATCTCCAAGCTACAGGGAGGATGTAGAACGTCTGCTGTATGAGATCCTGTATATGGGATGGCGTGGGGAAGTGGGTCGGCACACTATCATATGTCCTGATCCATCAAGACACCAACATCAGCAAAATCAAGAAACCCTCCGCTGTATGGACACATGGGTAGCCGTATTTATATTCAGTAATATTCACAGCCATCGTATAGCCAAAGACAGCAACATAGTGCTACCCCTTCCCCAGGAGAAAGTATTTCGCCTCAACAATGTGGTCATTATGAGGAAATATTTATCAATGTGTGGTACCCCCATAATTATGGGGTCACCCCTTAGTTAGTTAGTGGACACTTAGAGCCCCTGTAGTTTTTTTTATTTATTATTATATGCCTCATTAAGCCCTATAGTGCAGGCTTTGAACTTAGTATGACCCCCTCCAGCCTGGCTGTACTGAGTCTGCGTGAGATAGACAGACTGAACCCTGCTGACAGCAACAAGAAAAAGCCCGCTATTTAACCCCTGATGTGGGTTGGTGGTCAGAGTTGCAGGGTAGAGGAACCTGGGGGCTGTCATCCCATGGAGCCCGGGAGCCAGTGAGAAGCAGGGGATCCGGGAGCAGAGGCGGACACTCTAGTTGCCAGTTTTATAATAGGCCAGCAGCTGAAGAGATGGGGAACACAGATGGGAGGCGTACCTGTGATGTGGGTGAGCAATGTAGTCATTGGAGACTTAGCACGGACTGGCAGAGAGTGGCTGCCTGAGGTGTCAGCAGACCTGGGATGATGGAGTCTGAGGGACTGGGCTGGTGGTCAGCGGCTGCGGCACAGACTGAGCAGCTGCCACAGTGTGGAGGATCCCGGCTGAGATAGCCAAGGACCACTGGCTTAGGATCCCTGCTGGAACAGTCCGGAGGCTGCAGGCAACTAAATGGCAGCTGGAGTGAGGACCCAGGAAGACCCCCATGAGGGCCAGGGGCTGCTGAAGCTGTGGTCACAGACTCGTGCCTGTTGGCGGAACGGAGCACCCAGGACCCGGAGCTGACCCCCATGGTGCATGCCTGTATAGACCGGAGGATTCCTGCTGCTGTCCTGGAGCTAAGAGAGATGCCCACCACCTGGACCGGTGGTGGGAGGAGTGTTGCCCCCTTTAGGATTTCTTTGCTCTGCCCAGGAGTGTCTGTCAGGGAAGTGGATCACTTATCTGCTTCTGGTCTGAGGGAAGTGTGACTGGAAGAAGGACCTGCCTCTGCTGCTGACTGGATCCCGCACAGGAGGATAACCGCCTGAATGTGGAGAAGGAGACCCGTAGCTGCTGGTGCTGGAAACCTGCCAGGAGAGCTGTTGCCGACTGGACCACGGGGACCCCAAGACAACCGCTGAGCAACTGACATCCGCACTGCAGAGGAGGGCCTGCCTGGGACACACAGCAGGATAGGATCGACCTGCGGATTGACCTTTCTCCCTCCTGGAAGTCTAACAAGTGGACCTGGGTTGCTCTCCTGGACTTACCTTATTACCACCTGATGTGTCATTTGGAGAAGCTTGGGGCTCTGGTGCGGTGCCTTGCATCCCGGAGCTCCCCTGAATGTCGTGAGGGGCTGAACAGCCACAGCTTGCGGTGAGACATTGCACCTCGCTCTCTTATTACTCTCCCCCACCACCAGTCAGATCCCTTAGTCTGCTGCTATACCCAAGTTATGCCCCAGGGAGAGAGTATTATGGATTTCATTGCTACTGGTTAGGTGTTCCTCATCTTTGTTAGTTCAGGGGTCATTTAGGTAGCTGGTTTAGGTATGGAAGTATGGGGGAAGTAAAAGAGAGTTTACCCCTTCTCTTGTTGGAAGTATAGTTGTAAATTATCTGAAGTATTCTATTTGGTGACCCTTCTGCTCATGCTGGGAGGGGACATGAGATTTGGTTATTGCTTCAGCTCATGTCTGATGCAATTGTGATTGCTGTAAATGCTCCTTTCTTTAATGTAATGTATAATCATCCTTGCTGGTGTTTTACTAAAATGCTGAGTTCCTTAGCTGTTGTACGAATTTAGGCTTATTTAACCCTGTGCAACCCCAGCTGGCAATTTCTGTGGTAATAGTGTGTAGCACATGCCTATGTGTTTTTCTCTATTTTTCATCAAAGGCCAAAGTGTTAGCAAAGACTGTGTTTTAATGTTACAACCTGCTGGTGCACTACTGATACAAGCTTAGCCTATGTATTTTTCTCTAGATCTCAGAAAAGGCCAAAGTGTTAGCAAAGACTGTGTTTTAATGCTACAACCTGCTGGTGCACTACTGATACAAGCTTAGCCTATGTATTTTTCTCTAGATCTCAGAAAAGGCCAAAGTGTTAGCAAAGACTGTGTTTTAATGCTACAACCTGCTGGTGCACTACTGATACAAGCTTAGTCTGCATGTTTTTTTCATTTCTCATCAAAAGCCGGAGTGTTAGCACAGACTGTATTTTATTGCTATAACCTGCTGGTGCACTTCTGATTCAAGCTTGACTTGCATTTTCCACTTTCTTTCTCCTGTCTTAAGCTGGCCACACACTACTAGACCAACTTACATCCAACCAGCCAACTAGTTGATTGGTTGGAATGAAAATCTGGTAAGGTATGGGAGTAAATGATGATCAGCAATTTGCTCCTAAATGCCAGAAAACAGATTAAAATGGTCGTTCAGACAAGTTTATTAAATGTTTGAGCTAAACAATTTGTTCAAACAACAGTTTTTGTCCATTTTCCGGCATTTGGGAGCAAATTGCTGATTGTCATTTGCTTTCATCCCTTACCAGATTTTCATTCCAACCAATCAACTAGTTGGCTGATTGGACAGATAATCTTTACGTGTGTACCCAGCTTTAGTGAGAGTAAGGTTCTGCATAAACGGTTTCTTTTGTTGCCCATTACTTGCCAGCTGGGGTCACCAGTAGAAGACGGGGAGGTGTTAAGTAAATACGGTGGTACTGAACTGCAAGATTGTATTCTGTCTATTATATACAGTCTATACTGATTGTTGATCATATCATTTGCTGTAATAAAATTGTGTTGTACCTTAAATATGTATCTGTTAATAAGGGAAACATATTGCTTGCCTCTCTGATCAAATTCAAACCTGGGCCCTGGTGAAAATGGGACATTACAAATGTTTAATACATTATATTTTATAGTTTTGTTAATTTTTCATGTTAAAATTGTGATGTTCTTTCAAACAAACTATCCCTCCTAGCAACCCTTCCCCTCAACCCACAAATGTATATGGTATAGTTTCCCTAACGCGCTCCTCAAGGCTCCCCAACAAGTCAGGTGTAAAGGCCCCCATACATCAGCAATCAATTGTGGCAATTCTGTAATTTGCGATCGATTATTATACACAATCTGCAATGTATGAGGCTTCACAGATCTCAGATTGCAAGCAAAAGTTATTGGAATTGTTAAATCAGATTGTCCAACTTGTTGGATTTCACAGATGGATTGGGGCTGTAGATTGCTAGTGTATGGACATGATCAGCAGATTTGCAGACCGTTATCAGTAAAATGATGGAGCCTTTCAAGATTGTCCGATCTGTGTTTGCTACAATCGATCTGCAAATCACTGAAAAAGATCTGTAGTGTATGGGCGCAGATTGCTCGATTGGGAGATCTTAAGATCGGGCAATAAATCTTCAATTGTTCAATTGTGGTTTTCAGATTGCTGATGTATGGGGGCCTTTAGAGATGTCCATGGATGAGCACAGGTGGCTAAATCATATTGGCTGAGGTACTAATTAAGGGCCTGATTCAGACCCACTCGCGAGCGGCTGTCCGCTCGCAAGTGGGTCGATGTTCTGCACTGAGCATGCGCAAGACGGAGGGAGCTCCGTCGTGCGCATGCGCCAGACGCGACGAGCGAAGGACTTTCCTTCGCTCGTTGTGTGATCAAAGGGGGCGTGCTGTCGATGTTGATTGACGGCACGCCCCCTTTGCTGGGCGTGCCGGGGGCGTGCCTCCCTGACGGGGGCGTTCCTAAGGGAACGCCTCCCGTCAGAAGCCGGCCCACTGACATCACTAGTGATGTCAGTGGGAGTGATTTTGGCTCTGATAGAGCCAAAATCACTCCGGGCCTTGCGGTTGAAAACCTCAACCGCAGGCTCCGGCTCGCAGTTTCGATGGTCACGATGGTCAAGACCATCGTGGCCATCAAACTGCACGCTCGTATAGGCTGTGGGTGGTGACCCACAGCTATACGAGCGTCCAGGAGGACACTCCATAGTTATGGAGGCCGGCCCTCATTCAGAGCGTGCGCTCTGCTCAGAGCGTACGGCTCTGAATGAGGGCCTAAGTCATCTGTGCTCAGCCATGGATTTCCCTAAAACCTGTACTGTTGGGGAGCCTTGAGGACCGCATTTGGGAACCTCTGGTATATGGTATAGTTTTTTTTATCATGTTTCCCTTAAATATATTGAAAATCACAGATTTTTACATTTAAAATGTTATGGCTTTTTGACACACTATTTTTGCAAGTTCAGTAATGTTGTCATACTGCTGTCAAATTAAGTATTTAAAAAAATAAATAATAATTTGAATCTTTAAAAATGACTTAACACATTTTTCAATAAATTTCTACCTTAAAATAGTGTCCTGTAAGAACTGTGATTATTGCTTGTCAGGTCTCCGGTATAATACGACCTAATGATTGTGCAGATATTACCGCTATAAACTTAAAATCTGCAAAACATCTCCCAGTTGCAGCACAGAGGTGTAATGGTTAGCATTACTGCCTCACAGCACTGAGGTTGTGGGTTTGATTCCCACCAGTGTGTGGGGTTTGTATGTTCTCCCTATGCTTGCGTGTGTTTCCTCCCACACTCCAAATATATACTGGTAGGGCAACTGGCTCCCAAGTGTATCTTATTTTTCAATAAATGGTGTAACAGGATGCAGCAGCTCCTTTGAACTTTGCTCATCTGTACGTAAATAGTTATGATAATCATCTGGATTATTTTCACAAATGTCATGGAGTAGAGGCATGTGAGAGAAATGTTCTCCTTTAAGCAGCCATTCCTTCATCCAGCAACTCCCATTTCTATTAATCTTCTTGCTCTTCAAGCTTTTAGCAAATACAAGCGGCAGCAATGAGAGCGACTGCATACCGCGTCAGCAATGAAAGCGAGTGCATACTGCGTCAGCAATGAGAGTGAGTGCATATCGCGTCAGCAATGAGAGTGAGTGCATGCCGCGTCAGCAATGAGAGCGAGTGCATGCCGCGTCAGCAATGAGAGCGAGTGCATGCCGCGTCAGCAATGAGAGCGAGTGCATGCCGCGTCAGCAATGAGAGCGAGTGCATGCCGCGTCAGCAATGAGAGCGAGTGCATGCGCGTCAGCAATGAGAGCGAGTGCATGCCGCATCAGCAATGAGAGCGAGTGCATGCCGCGGCAGCAATGAGAGCGAGTGCATGCCGCGTCAGCAATGAGAGCGAGTGCATGCCGCGTCAGCAATGAGAGCGAGTGCATGCCGCGTCAGCAATGAGAGCGAGTGCATGCCGCGTCAGCAATGAGAGCGAGTGCATGCCGAGTCAGCAATGAGAGCGAGTGCATGCCGCGTCAGCAATGAGAGCGAGTGCATGCCGCGTCAGCAATGAGAGCGAGTGCATGCCGCGTCAGCAATGAGAGCGAGTGCATGCCGCGTCAGCAATGAGAGCGAGTGCATGCCGCGTCAGCAATGAGAGCGAGTGCATGGCGCGTCAGCAATGAGAGCGACTGCATGCCGCGGCAGCAATGAGAGCGACTGCATGCCGCGGCAGCAATGAGAGCGAGTGCATGCCGCGGCAGCAATGAGAGCGAGTGCATGCCGCGGCAGCAATGAGAGCGAGTGCATGCGCGGAAGCAATGAGAGCGAGTGCATGCCGCGGCAGCAATGAGAGCGAGTGCATGCCGCGTCAGCAGTGAGAGCGAGTGCATGCCGCGTCAGCAGTGAGAGCGAGTGCATGCCGCGTCAGCAATGAGAGCGAGTGCATGCCGCGTCAGCAATGAGAGCGAGTGCATGCCGCGGCAGCAATGAGAGCGAGTGCATGCCGCGGCAGCAATGAGAGCACGTGCATGCCGCGGCAGCAATGAGAGCGAGTGCCGAGTGCATGCCGCGGAAGCAATGAGAGCGAGTGCATGCCGCGGCAGCAATGAGAGCGAGTGCATGCCGCGGCAGCAATGAGAGCGAGTGCATGCCGCATCAGCAATGAGAGCGAGTGCATGCCGCGTCAGCAATGAGAGCGAGTGCATGCCGCGGCAGCAATGAGAGCGAGTGCCGAGTGCATGCCGCGTCAGCAATGAGAGCGAGTGCATGCCGTGGCAGCAATGAGAGCGAGTGCATGCCGCGTCAGCAATGAGAGCGAGTGCATGCCGCGTCAGCAATGAGAGCGAGTGCATGCCGCGGCAGCAATGAGAGCGAGTGCATGCCGCGGCAGCAATGAGAGCGAGTGCATGCCGCGGCAGCAATGAGAGCGAGTGCCGAGTGCATGCCGCATCAGCAATGAGAGCGAGTGCATGCCGCGGCAGCAATGAGAGCGAGTGCATGCCGCAGCAGCAATGAGAGCGAGTGCATGCCGCGTCAGCAATGAGAGCGAGTGCATGCCGCGTCAGCAATGAGAGCGAGTGCATGCCGCGGCAGCAATGAGAGCGAGTGCCGAGTGCATGCCGCGTCAGCAATGAGAGCGAGTACATGCCGCGGCAGCAATGAGAGCGAGTGCATGCCGCGTCAGCAATGAGAGCGAGTGCATGCCGCGGCAGCAATGAGAGCGAATGCATGCCACGTCAGCAATGAGAGCGAGTGCATGCCGCGGCAGCAATGAGAGCGAGTGCATGCCGCGTCAGCAATGAGAGCGAGTGCATGCCGCGTCAGCAATGAGAGCGAGTGCATGCCACGTCAGCAATGAGAGCGAGTGCATGCCCCGGCAGCAATGAGAGCGAGTGATTGTGACGTTTATCAATGTGATAAATAACCACAGTAAAATATGAGTTTTTAAAATTGACATTTACAATACTCCTTCCCTCAACCCACCACCGCCATAATTGTATAAATCTTAAGAGGGGTAATTCAATATGAAACGTAAACCTCGCTGTCGAAGTTTACACTGCACATCGGAGCTTTTGCTTGCGAAAAAGTATCGCGCGTGCCCCCGCTTATCCACGTATTCAATATGAAAGCTACGAAAACGGTATCCCGCAATGTAGGATTGGCGAAAAAAAATGAAATTTACCTGGAATAAATTGTAGAACCCCCCTAAAGCTGTAAAAACACGAGGGATCACTATGGATACCCCTATTTTAGCCTGCAAATGAAAGTCGGGGATTTAAATAGCTGTGGCAGGTGCTTTTTTCCCGACATTGAAGAAGTGATGCCGAAGAGCACTTAGGTTATTTTTTTCATTTTTTTAGGTGGTCCCATCAAATTTGGGGTACATGTCCCTAAAGTAATTTTTTTTAAATTCTGCATTTGTGCACCTGCCGCTATAAATCTTTTCTAGAATACATCTGCCGCTAATAATCTATTCTAGTATACATCTGCCGCTAATAATCTATTCTAGTATACATCTGCCGCTAATAATCTATTCTAGTATACATCTGCCGCTAATAATCTATTCTAGTATACACCTGCCGCTAATAATCTATTCTAGTATACATCTGCCGCATACTTGCAGAATAGCCCTGAACCTATTTCCTTATTGTTAAACACTTTTTTCCTTTTTTTTTTTTTTTTTTCACCCCAATTTTTAAATTAATTTTTTGGGGTGTCCCTATTTTTTTTTTTACTTTTTTTGACACAGTTATTTTAAAAAAGGTCATTTCCAGGGGTGCAGGCTATGTTTTTTAAGCCTGCACCCCTAAACCCCAATTCTGCACTTTTTTTCGCCACCTATTCAGTGGTGAAAAGTTATCCCCGTTTTTTTTCAAAGACTTTTCGAACCTGCGAAAAGTCTTTGAAATTGAATACAGTGTAAAACCAAAACCTGCGATAATGACGTCGTAGGTGCGAAAACATCACAGAAACTGAGTTTTCACTCCATATTGAATACCCCTGTAAGGGTACTATCTAGAAGTAAGTGGGGGATTAATGTAACAAAATGCAGTGGGGGGATTATGGGCCTGATTCAGAGCCGTTCGCTATTTGTGGTCGCTCGTTTAAAAACAAGGGGTGGCTATTCAAATGATCCGTACGCACATTGCAGTCTGTTCACACCTCTAAGTCTGAACGAGCGTGCAAAACATACGCTCGTTTATTTGTTAAAAACGCCCCCTGGCCGCTCGCATCCTACGTCATGTCCGCTATTTATTAGATTAATCGAGTACATCGACCAGCGTATGAACTGCTCGCTATTCTTGTGGTTGGTGTTTGCTACCACAAATTTGCGAGCAGTTCTGGCTATAAAATAACCCAGTGACGTGGTCAATGACGCTGCTGTTTTAATTATGCACACCCATAAAACGCCCGTTTTGACCTTTAAGCACGCCTGCGTTCGGATCTCCACTCCCCATTTTCAAGCACCTTCCCCTGTTACCACCCACATACGCCTCATTCTGTCACTCAAAATAGCAGGCCCTCGCTATATTGCGTACCAACGATTTTCGGTCGCACTGACTGGTTCGCGCATGCGTACTAAAAACCGTACGCATGCGCAGATGTGCAAACATCGCTCGGAACGAGCGTACTGCCGCTAACGAGCGGCTCTGAATGAGGGCCTATGATAGGTATTGTATATGTCATGCGTGTGTGGGATGGTGGTAGGTACTGGCACTAGGGGGTCTACTGCTTGTGGGCATTGACAGGTAACCTTACAATGGAGGCCTAGGGGGGCGTTATACTGCGAGGCACCACTACTGTTTTATCATTTGTTACACAAGAATACATTTTAAAAAAATAATTGTTTTTTTTTACCAAAAAAAACAACATTTTGAAAGTTTATATTAAGTGATAAATACTTAGCTAACATTGGGCGGGTGGTCATAAAACAGGTCAGGAAAACTATGGAATCGGAATCTGATTTATTGGCCCAAGTATAACAATACAAGGAATTCAATTTGGCAACTACTTCTCATAAAAATCAAATAAAAACAACCATGACAAACACACACAAAACAGCAGTCATATAGTTATAATAATTAAATACATCACAGATGCCTGGGAGCTCCTATACCTAAGCGAGTCCTTTATTATTCAACAGGATAAACAGCCTTTTTCCACAGGCAGTTAAGTGCCTAGCAGTTTTAGCCCGGCGCGATCTATAACATCTACCTGATGGAAGGCGATCAAATAAGTCATAACCTTGTTGCGTTTTATCCTCCACAATATTTTTTGCTCGCCTACCAGTCCTAGTTACATATAATTCTTTAGTAGGTGAAAGATCGACACTAATAATCCTTTCTGCGGCCCTAATTACTCTCTCCAGTCTGTTCTTCTCCTGTTTTGTTATCGCTCCAAACCACACAGTGATCGATGTACACAGGACAGACTGGATTATCGCCGTATAGAAAAGAACTAACAATTCCTTTGGCAAGTTATACTCCCTAAGCTGCCTCAAGAAATACAATCTTTACTGTGCTGTCTTTATAATGGCGTCTGAGTTGGACGCCCACTTCAAGTCCCTGAATTTCACAGAACTCAAAAATCTAAAGTTTTCCACCACAGACACCACACTGCCCACAATAGTGATCGGGGGTGCCACAGGAGAGTGCCTCCTAAAATCCACTATTTCCACCGTCTTAAGTGGATTTAGCTTTAAAATATTATGACTACACCAATGAACCAACCGCTCAATCTCTCTTCTATAAGCGCACTCCTCACCGTCCTTGATGAGACCAATAAGGCAATAACCGTAGTATCATCTGCACGGATGGGTCACTTGAGGTAAAGTTGTTTGTGTAAGTAAGGGGGATAGAACACATCCTTGGGGAGCTACCGACCTGATCGTCCGAATACTCGATCCAAACCTCCCCAACCTAACCTGCTACTTCCTATCCTCCAAACAATTTACAATCCAGCAGCAAGTAGCCACTGGGACCCCCAAACTAAAACGATTGGGATACAGTAAGCGTGGAACGATAGTGTTGAATGCAGAGCTGAAGTTCACAAACAGGACCTTTGCATATGTTCCTGACAAGTCCAAGTGCTAAAGAACATTGGGGGTCATTCAGACCCGTTCGCGAGCAAAGGACGCTCGCAAACGGGTCGATGTTGCCCCACTGCGCATGCGCACGACGGAGGGAGCTCCGTCGTGCGCATGCGCGAGACCCGGAGAGCGATGGGCTCTCCGTCGCTCCGGGTCTCGCACCAAAGGGGGCGTGCTGTCGATGTTGAGTGACAGCACGCCCCCCAAAGGGAACGCCTACAGTCTGAAGCCGGCCCCACTGACATCACTAGTGATGTCAGTGGGAGTGATTTTGGCTCTGATAGAGCCAAAATCACTCCAGGGCTTGCGGCAGCGAGACCCTACCGCAGGGTCTCCATCGCAAGCCCGATGGTCGCAATGGTCTTGACCATCGCGACCATCATCATGGACGCTCGCATAAGCTGTGGGTGGTAACCCACAGCTATGCGAGCGTCCATGAGGACGCTCCTAAAACAGGTAGGAGGGCCCTGATTCAGAGCGAGCGCTCTGGTCAGAGCGTTCAGCTCTGAATCAGGCCCATAGTGCAACCCCATGTTAACTCCATCGTCTACCATCCTATCTGCCCTACAGGCAAACTGCAAAGGTACCAATAGGGGCCCTGTGGTATCCTATGTGTTTTATTTGTGCCATTACTGCTCTTGGGCATGCCCTTACACAATATATTTTCAACGGCTTCCACTTGTAGTGCCTACACTTTTATCATGGGGTCAGTTATCTCTGAGGGGGGAGGGAACACCTTATTTTTAAGAGAAATATAATATTTTCTGATTGACAAATGACACCAGTCAGCAGAATGCTGATTCTCCCCTTATCCACGTCTGCAGATTACTTCCTTTGTAGTCATATGTAGTCCACCCTAGGGATGTCCATCGTCCATCGATGATTCATAATCATCAATGGTTTATGGCTGATGTTGAATACTTTTACCATCGATAGGGGAGAACCAGATGGTTTCCCTCCATCGATGGCACAGCATAAGTGAATGGGTTTTTTTATAACAAGGTACTGGGACACGGAGCATAGCTCCAATCCTGACACACATGAAACACCGCCCTCTGGTTCTGATTGGCCCACGGATCAGTCAGTCAAAGAACAGGTATGACCATCGGCTGGTGAATCCATCAATAGTCATCCATTGCATTGTTGGTTACTATCGATGGCCACTTGCTAAATCACCATCGATGGTAATCATTGATAGCAACCACACCGATGGCCATCCCTAGTCCAACCTACTGTGCAAATTCTTGTGTCACTCCCCGGTGAGGGAACAATATTATGACAGAATCTGTGGGTTGTGATAATGATGACGTATCTCTCAGTGTATGGCCAAGATACCTGATGTTATTAGCATGTAAATAATTTGGTCTGTCAGTCTGACCATGGATACCCAGCAAGTTGAATATTTAAGCTGGAGGTGAGTATATCATACAGAAAATCGTGTGACTGCTGCTGGTGTAGAGTTTTATTTTAAGATAAAATTATGTTGAATATGCCCCATAACTCGAACCTGAATATTGAGGGGGAGATGTATCAAGCTTAGAAAAGAGATAAAATGGTGACATTGTGTGACACCCCGCCAGGTAGGGTAGAGAGGAAGCAGTAGAGAAGCTGATTGACGGAATCCCAACCGCCGGCTTCCTGACTGTCTAATCCCGGCAAAGGCTAAATAACAGGCGTCGAAAATTCCGAGGTAAGCCGGGCGCAGACAGCTGTGTGTGGGGAGGGTTAGGTTTAGGGTTCCCGGGGGGGACTTAGGGTTAGGCACCCCCCTGGGAGTTTAGGTTTAGGCTAGGGGAAGGGAGGGTTAGGCACCCCCAGGGGGGACTTAGGGTTAGGCTAGGGGAAGGGGGGGTTAGGGTTAGGCACCCCCAGGAGAAGGTTAGGGTTAGGCACCTCCCGGGGGACTTAGGTTTAGGCGGTGGTGAAGGGGAGTTAGGTTTAGGTACTTAGAGGGGGGATTAGGGTTAGGCATTTGGGGGGGAGGTTAGGGTTAGGCACCCCTAAGGGGGGTTATGGTTAGGGGGGAGAATAGGTTAGTCAGTACTTACCTCTCGACAATCGGCATTTTCACTGCTGTCGGTATGCCGCTGTCAGGATTTGAATCATACTGAATCAGGGTAGAGTTGTTAAGTGAGGTTCAGGTATCTTACTAGAAGGAATAGATGGTTGGTCACACTCTGTATTAGCTCTTATGAGGGTTATCTTCACAGCAGAGGAGGAGTTTGATTCTTCACCCAATGAATTATGCCAATTAGTGTCAAACAAGACTATTTATTGACATTACTATCTCATTAACACTGCTGAAATAATGTTAGGGATACAGGACCTCAAGCAAAGTCGGTCGCAAGCGCGGATGCGCTTGTAACCGACTCGATGGTTAGTCCTGCGCACTCGCAGCAGCCGCACTGCGCGTGCGCAAGCCCCGGAGCA
Organism: Taudactylus pleione; assembly: GCA_031769625.1. Taxonomy (NCBI): domain Eukaryota; kingdom Metazoa; phylum Chordata; class Amphibia; order Anura; family Myobatrachidae; genus Taudactylus; species Taudactylus pleione. Next base: position 1,686,645 of record JAUIMM010000256.1, on the reverse strand, counting down.
ACAGAGAAACTCTGTCACTCCGGAGCTCTCTACAAAAGGGGCGGCTGTCGATGTTGATCCTTTTTGTAGGCGGGCCGGGGGGGGTGGTTTCCAGATCGGAGGCATTCCTTTACAAACGCCTACCATTTTGTGGACGGCCGCACTGACATCATCAGTGATGTCAGTGAGGAGTTTCTTGCTCTTTCAGAGCAGGAAGCTCCCTAGGGCTTACGAGTGCCCAGACCCAATCTTATGGTCTGGTTGTAAGCCCTGATGGGCGCGATGGTGTTCACCATCGCGACCATCAACCTGGTCAGTCGTTAAGCTGTGGGTGGTAACCCACAGCTTACCGATCAACATGGAGGCGGTCGTTCAGGATGCAGTGCGACCGCTTGCAACTAATGACCGCCTCTGAATGAGGTCCATAGTTTCAATACATTTCAACAAAAAAATACATGCAAAGGTATTCCTGGATAAATAACATACACATAACAATGTAGCAAGATTTATTGTACTGGAACTCGGCAAGATTCAAAGTTTTCTTCAATTACCACCTGTTGGATCTATGTGACCCTCAGGATATAATACTTGTTTGACAGTACCAATGCAGGTTATCTTGACCAAACTTTCCCACATTACTAAATACCATTTAGTTATAATTTAAATCACATAAGTGGTTTACCTAGACCGAACCACTAGTAGGTTGGAGGGAACAGGAACAATTTAAAAGGCATTTTTACATTAAACACTTTAGGACTACTATAAACTTGAAATTTAGTCAATATTTTCTCTAGTACACCTCTACAGACCCGCTGGATCTGTAGAGGTGGTGCACATACGCTGGATCTGTAGAGGTGGTGCACATACGCTGGATCTGTAGAGGTGGTGCACATACGCTGGATCTGTAGAGGTGGTGCATATACGCTAGATATGTAGAGGTGGTGCACATACGCTGGATCTGTAGAGGTGATGCACATACGCTGGATCTGTAGAGGTGGTGCACATACGCTGGATCTGTAGAGGTGGTGCACATACGCTGGATCTGTAGAGGTGGTGCACATACGCTGGATCTGTAGAGGTGGTGCACATACGCTGGATCTGTAGAGGTGGTGCACATACGCTAGATATGTAGAGGTGGTGCACATACGCTAGATATGTAGAGGTGGTGCACATACGCTGGATCTGTAGAGGTGGTGCACATACGCTGGATCTGTAGAGGTGGTGCACATACGCTGGATCTGTAGAGGTGGTGCACATACGCTGGATCTGTAGAGGTGGTGCACATACATTGCAGATCTGTAGAGGTGGTGCACATACATTGCAGATCTGATTCTCAGATTGTGTGTCCAGGGGAAGTGGCTATTCGATGTCTCTGCGGAGAGTCTTTAAAATATCAAAACTGCTGGCTGTTTGTGTGTGAAATTATTCTTTAAACAGTTTTTACTATCTCTTTTCTGCCACCACATGACACTGAAGAGCAACTCTCTCAGTACAGTATTATTGGCTGCTTTACTCTACTAATGCTGTCCTAGGAATGGATGTAACATTTCTGTATATTCAGAGACACTATGGCTTGGGGAGATGAGCTAGTCTGCTGTGAGCACTGACTGTTACTGTGTAGCAGTTGGAGGGTAGTGTGATAATGCAGGGCTGTGCTTAGTGGGACTACAGACCTCTCCGTCGTTTTCACATTTGTCATAAATTGGGGATCGGCTAATAAGATCACTGCCCTCCTTGAAATCAGCACTGATGACGGGCTCCCTGCTCACTTCTCTGCCCCCCTTGTAGAAGGGAGAGTCTGCCTCACAGCCAGCCTTCGGGTAGAAGGGATCCACTTTCCACCTCCAGCCACAAGTGCTGTACATCACTGCCGGATCACAGGCACACCGCCAGGAGCTTCAGCAGCCAGTTCTAATGGACAGTGCTACCCATTCCTGGCATTACTCTGGTATCTGCAGAGACTGCGGTGAACATTGCTGCGTGGGTCCTTCCTTCCTCACTATCCCCTCGGGGCTCTCTGTTTTGGTGCATACACACGGTCAGATTTTATGTCAGATTTGAACGATAATTATTTTAAAAATCACTCATATCTGACAGAAAATCTGACATGTGAGCCTGTAACATTGAACGATGTGCGTTCCCGATGGTCAGATAACGATATCTGATGTGTTTGCAGCCAGATTTGGTCCATTTCATTAATTTTAATACTGTCTGAAATTGTTCAAATCATTTGTAAAAATCGTTAAATTGTTCTGACAGATCTGACCGTGTGTATGCACCATAACTGACGTAACTGTCAGACTCCTGCAGTTGTTTCTGTGATGTGACTTACTGCTGACTAATCACATATTACCTGCACCAGTACATATAGGTATATGGTATCTGCCCCCAGACTCTGGTGGGGCATCAAATTATCAGTCAGTTACAGTATGGTTCATATTAACCAGTCTTTGCCACATACACAGAGCACACTATATTTACATATTATAATATACAGTATTTACATATTGTGATGTCTTGGGGGTAATTAGCTCAGCAGAGGGTGGATTGGTGCAGTGTTTAGGTGCTTAATAAAGGTCCACACACAGCTTTCAAGTAAAATTGATGAGATGGTGCCTTACTTCCAGCAGGGAAAACAGGTACAACACAAAGGAACAAAAAATAATAAACAACCTAGCCCCTGTTTAGGACGTCTAACTCACTTCTTGAGCCCTCTCTACCATAGTGCAGCTAGTCTGCCAACAGTCCCTGCCTGCTTCTTGCAGTCCTATCGCCGACTCCAGCCTGGCTTGGCTGCCACAGCTACACAAACACAGTCCTGGTGGCCTTCCCTGTATCATACAGATATAGGCCCTGGCTTCCTCAGCCTGCAGCTTTACTGCTCCAATGTCACACAGTCCAAGAGTTTATGGTCCCCCCTTGCCTCCTGCAAGGTCCAGACACAGGCCTCCTGGCCCCCAATGGCTCGCTTTGCTTCACTGGGCTCTCTGGCTGCCACAATCCCACATAGATTGTTTCCCACAGCAGCCTGACTGGTCTGCCTTCTCATCAGCCCACACCTGAGCTCTCTCCACAAGGCAGCAATTAGGCATCTTCCCACAAAGCTTTTCTAGTCTGTGTGGGCGGATCTCCCCTGCCCCACACAGAATCTGCTGCTCACCAGTGCCACCTCTGGTGATACTGCCACAATATATACTTTTTATACAGGACCCAACATGCATGAGTACACCAAGGTCTGGGGTACCACAATTGCCCATAGCAACTAATCAGCTTCTGTCATTTTTTTAATACTGCATCTGATAAGTGACAGAAGCTGATTGGTTGCTATGGGCAACTTCTCCACTTTATCTCTCTCGAAAGTTTGATACATCTCCCCTTAAAACATTAGTCCATATATATAAGCTGTATCAACACTGAGTGCATGCATTGTACCTCCCAACTGTCCCACTTTTGGTAGGACAGTCCCGCTATTCAAGGACTGTTCTACCATCCCACGTGCAGGCCATAGTGTCCTGTAGACCATAGTGTCCCGCACGGCATCTATTCACTATACAGGGAGAGCCTGGCTCGCTCCCAGAGTGATGACCAGTATGAAGTACAGAATGCTGGGAGGTAAGCATGCGTCATTGTGGAGGTTAAAGGAGACTATGGGACAGAAAAGACAGTCTCTTGTTTTCCTCCTCTCATACTGTTACCATCCTAGTCCCAATATCATGGTCTCCCAATATTCCAAGCCCCCTAGGCTAATCCCTCATATACCCCTCCCAGTAATCCATGACACATTGTACAAGTAGTAGCATTCCCGCTAGGCTGTTTTAGCGGGGCGCGGCGCCCTGCCCTCCTTCTGGAGGGCAAAAAGCACCCTGCCCTCCAGGAGGAGGGCAAAAAGTGCCCTGCCCTCACAGTCTGTGGGAGCCGTTCTCACCCGCGGGACGCAGTGTCCCGCGGGTGGAGAAACATGCGGAGACCCGGTCACCGCCAGAGAATAGATGCCGGGTGCATGCGCCCGGCATCTATTCTCCCTTTCTGCAGCGCTTGGGGGCTGCCCGGCATGTCCATAAGCGCCGGGCATGCCCCCAAGTATGACGAAAAGGGGACGCGTCTTATAGACATGCCCCCTTTTCATGACCACACCCCCTCTAGCCCTCTCTGGCTCCGGCGCCCTGCCTGCCGCCGGAGCTAGAGGGAACACTAAAGTAGTATGGTTTAAAAAGGGAAAAATACTGTTTGCTGTTTCCGGGTCAGGGGTCTAAAGAGTTAAAAATATAAGTTCAATACTTTCTTCACAGGTGTGTTACCAAGGTTAATATTAGGAGAGATAATAGGTGAAATGCGTAGGGCGTGTCGTCTTTGTTCTAAGTGTGTGATGCTGGCAGATGGCCAATAACAAAATTGATGAGTAACTGTGCCTTTGCTCCTGGCACCTTCTGCCTTCTTATTGCCCCTGGCACCTTTTTTTCAAAATAACTTCTGTTAAATAATCTAACTCCCTAAACTGACTGAGGGCCTGATTTAGCAAGGATTGCTATTGCTAAAGCATGCGCAGTTGGCTGAATGTTGCGTACTGTGCATGTGTATGTTTTTGCAGTGTGCGTGCACGAAGACGCCACTGCAATCGCACTGCGATCACGGAGACCACGCAGAGCCATCGCAGAGGGATTAACAGGCAGTGAGCGTTTTGGGGTGGTAATGGGGGGATGGTTGGCGAAACGCAGGCGTGCATGTCCATTTGAATGTAGCAGCATGGGAGAGCATAAATTAGCCAGTGCGATTGCGCACGCAGCTTCTGTACTCACTGCGTGCAACAAGGTTAGCAATTTCTAAGTATGGTCAGGGCTGCTGTAATTCTGCGTGATGGTCGATGGTACTGAATGTTACCGATGTTTGTGGAGAATTGCAAGGTATAACGGTTGTGAGATAGCGGTAGTGGGAGGCAGTGGGCATCTCTATACTGGCAGTGCGATGGGTTTGCGATTGCATTCATTAGCATATTTTCGCACAGGCCTGCGTGCGGTTATGGAGCTGCGATCGCAATAGCAATCCTTATTGAATCAGGGCCTGATTCAGGAAGGAACGCACAGGAGAGAATGCACGCACTCCGACAATGTTGGCGAACTGCACATGCGTATGCATCGCATTGCGCATGCGCAAACTAATCAGTACGATCGGGTTATGGTACGTAGACTACACGCAGTGTGTTCGCAGACCCTTTCGATAATCATTGACAGGAAGTGCCATTTGTGGGTGGTGACGGTGGGTGGTCAGGCGAATGCAGACGTTATATCGCCATTATGGTGGCCTGCTTAATTAAGGCAGTGCGGCGGCATACGCAGCCATACCGTAAGCTGTACACAGGAAGAGGAAAAAATCCTGCGGCAGATCAGGTCACCCACTATTGTACATATGGGTCCGATTGTTCTCGATGTTACCGATGGTTACGCTATCTTGTGTACTGATCAGACTGTGAGTAAAGGGAGATGGGCGGCTTAGTATGGGGCTGGGCATCTGCATCTTATGCTACCGTCTCCCTTTGGTGGGCGTGCGGGGGGCGTGGCTGCCCAGACGGAGGCATTCCAATGGGAACGCCTACCGTCTGGGTCCGGCCCCACTGACATCACTAGTGATGTCAGTGGGAGTGATTTTGGCTCTGATAGAGCCAAAAGCACTCCAGGGCTTGCGGCAGCAAGACACTACCGCAAGGGTCTCGTCGCAAGCCCGATGGTCGCGATGGTCTTGACCATCGCGACCATCTTTTTGGCCGCTCGCATAAGCAGTGGATGGTCACCCACAGCTATGCGAGCGGCCAGGAGGCCACTCCAATTTATGGTAGGCCAGCCCTGATTCAGAGCAAGCGCTCTGGTCAGAGCGTCCGGCTCTGAATCAGGCCCTGAGGTCTTTATCAGTGTAAATAATGAGAAGTAACGCTTTACTTTATTTTGTCACCATCAGGGCTGGCTCCAGGCGGAATAGCGCCCTGTGTTAGGATGTTTATTGCCCCCCCCCACAGTAGGAACATGGGAGGGTGAAGGGCTGCGAGGACAGGGAGGCAGAAGGCACAGGCAGGCAGCCTGCCCCTGACTCTTGAGCGAGAAGAGCTGTGTGGGAAGAGGAAGGTGGGCTGGGAGAAGAGCTGTGTGGGAAGAGGAAGGTGGGCTGGGAGAAGAGCTGTGTGGGAAGAGGAAGGTGGGCTGGGAGAAGAGCTGTGTGGGAAGAGGAAGGTGGGCTGGGAGAAGAGCTGTGTGGGAAGAGGAAGGTGGGCTGGGGGAAGAGCTGTGTGGGAAGAGGAAGGTGGGCTGGGAGAAGAGTTGTGTGGGAAGAGGAAGGTGGGCTGGGAGAAGAGCTGTGTGGGAAGAGGAAGGTGGGCTGGGGGAAGAGCTGTGTGGGAGGAGGAAGGTGGGCTGGGAGAAGAGATGTGTGGGAAGAGGAAGGTGGGTTGGGAGAAGAGCTGTGTGGGAAGAAGAAGGTGGGCTGGAAGAAGAGCTGTGTGGGAAGAGGAAGGTGGGCTGGGAGAAGAGCTGTGTGGGAAGAGGAAGGTGGGCTGGGAGAAGAGCTGTGTGGGAAGAGGAAGGTGGGCTGGGAGAAGAGCTGTGTGGGAAGAGGAAGGTGGGCTGGGAGAAGAGCTGTGTGGGAAGAGGAAGGTGGGCCGGGGGAACAGCTGTGTGGGAGGAGGAAGGTGGGCTGGGAGAAGAGCTATGTGGGAAGAGGAAGGTGGGCTGGGAGAAGAGTTGTGTGGGAAGAGGAAGGTGGGCTGGGGGAAGAGCTGTGTGGGAAGAGGAAGGTGGGCTGGGGGAAGAGCTGTGTCGGAAGAGGAAGGTGGGCTGGGAGAAGAGCTGTGTGGGAAGAGGAAGGTGGGCTGGGAGAAGAGCTGTGTGGGAAGAGGAAGGTGGGCTGGGAGAAGAGCTGTGTGGGAAGAGGAAGGTGGGCTGGGAGAAGAGCTGTGTGGGAAGAGAAAGGTGGGCTGGGGGAAGAGCTGTGTGGGAGGAGGAAGGTGGGCTGGGAGAAGAGCTGTGGGCACGCCTGGCCCATCAGGCGCTGCCCAATCCAGCTGGCTGAGCCTGACACTCAGTGTAGTGGGTGTGCTTGTGGGTACAATGCACTACACTACAACTAGGAAGCTGTGCAGGCGCTGGGCAGCAGGGAAATCAGGAGCTAATAGTGAGGTTAGGAAATCGTCGCACCCATATAGGGTGGCATCTTTGTATGGCAGCACTGGTGGAACATGCCTCGATCCGGCCCTGCTCACCACTCACCACTTCAGCCTCCCAGGACAGGAGGCAGCTTTCACTTGAATCCCCAGTAATCTCTTCTTCTGCACCTTAGCAGAGCTCATATTATAGGCAAGGGGAGAACAGAACGGTCACTTGTAGATGCACTGTGTATTACATTATAACTATTATTATTTGTTTTTAAAATCCGTTAGGTAAAACATGAAATAAGCAGCATAGAATTAGTGTATAATAGAAAAAGATTAGGTGTATTAAAAACAACCAAGCCGCTTAGAGCTCATGTATTGACCTTATATTGTCTATATCTCTTGTGATATTTTCCATTGAGTATTTAGATACATATTCATTTAATAAACGTAATCCCCAAATGACAGTATATGGGTCTTATTCTAAACAATAGCCGCTCTTTAGACCATGATATGGATCACATTGCACATAGACCTTCCATGGATGATATTTCCCATTCACAGGAGTAATATGATGAAAAATGTAACAGTGTAACTAATACAGAGTTCTATAAAGATCTCGTCACCCCAACAGGCCGGTCCCAGCAGTCCAGGCTCACATTATAGACTGACCCCACCGTTCTCTGCAGTCTGACTAGCAGCAAGTTAGTAAACAGAGCCCAGATTCTCCCCTCAGACACTAAAGGGGCCTATCCATTACATGACCTGAAACACTGAACGACTAACGTTGAGTTCTTCAGGTCGCCAGGTGCGGTGCCCGCGCTGAACAGCATTCACTGAACGACTTTCAGTCGAAATCCCAACCTCCTATATGGGAATCCCAATTCAGTTGGGATCCTGAATCCCAATTCAGAATCCCAACCTCCTATATGGGAATATGTGGAACCTGACTATCATCGTCAGGTTGACCAGCATGTTCCGTAGATGGTCGGGGTCGGCAAGGACCCAGCGTGCACATGCATCGCTGGCCCTTGCCGGCTATCCATTAGACGATTTTCTGAACAATGCGACCAAAACCTCCTGGTTTTGGTCGGATCGTTCAAAAAGTCGTGTAATGGATAGTCCTTTAAGGGGTAAATTTACTGAGATTCGAGTTTGGTTGAGATTTCAATCTCGGGTGAGTTTAGGCATGTTTTTCATCTTGCAAATTAACTAAAGGCAAACTCGGGTGAGTTTGGGAGAGATTTCTCTCTTTTCACTTGTAAAATTTGTGTGAGATCGCAAACTTGTATCAACTCGTCATCAGCCAAACTCAGAAGTACTTTTCATGTAAAATACGCAACTCGGGTATATTTACCAAGAATCGAGATTACAATCTCAGGTGAGATTGTACCAAACTTGCTGATAAATTAAAGTTTCAAACACTCCACCTCCTGAGCTGCGAGTTTGGCAGAAACATACACAGATCAGTGTTATTTGTGTATGTTTCTGCCTGTATACCTAATCTCAAATGTTTAAAAAATATATGACTTAGGGTCCCCCCTCAAAAGACATAACCAGCCCCAGACTGCTCAGCCAGTCCTGGTTCCTAAAATTACGGGGAACAAAACGTGTAGGGTTACCCCATAATTTAGGAACAGCACCTGGCTGCAGAGCCAGTCCCGGTTTTAAATATAGGGGGAATAAAAATGTGTAGGGGTCCCCCAATATTAACACCCCAATCTGGTCAGCCCTTGGACCCACGTGTAACCAGCCAATGAGCGGCCACTACAAGTAAAGCAGCCGCTGATTGGCCAGTGGCCCGTGGGAAATACAGATGATAATGATCATCTGTCATTTAGCGAGGTGCAAGTATATGTGACAACATATACATTACACCTGTCCACCTTGGATCTAGTTTTGTTATTTTGCCAAGTACGGGGATGCTATAGAGAGCAGTGCAAAGACAGAGGTGAGTATGGGATCTTTTTTTCAGGTACACCCGTGGATTCTACATTGAGAAGGTACGTGAACATCTGTCAGCTGGTAAGTATGAGTGAGGTAGGTGAATGTAATAAAGTTGTACTTTAGACGGTGTGTGTGTATACTGTGTGTTTTTAATAATTTATTTTATAGTGGAAGTACAGGTGCCAGCCGCCTGTTGGCACTTGTAGTTCCACAAGTGCTAAAGGGCAGGCATGCTGACACCTGTAGTTCCACTGTAAAATACAATAGTTTTGTACTATTTCCCTCATTATTACCCCTGTTCCCATTGCTCCAGGGGTATGAGGAAGAGCCCTGGGCTTCAGCCCAAGCCTTGGCTTTCGGGAGAGAGGGGACCTCTTCTTGGGGCAGTCTCCACCTCCCCTGAGATCCCCAGCTTGGGCTGGCCAGCTTGGGGTGTTAATGTTTTGGCTGTGGAGACCAGGTGATAGGGTCTTCTAGCTGTGGCATTACACCAAGGTTGGTTTGGGTCCAGTGCTGGTTTTAAATATAAGAGGACCCCTACTAATTTTTTCCCCCTATATTTGAAACCAGGACTGGCCCTGCAGCCAGGTGCTGTTTTCTAAAGAACGGGGGAATCCTACATGTTTTGTTGCCTGTAACTTTAGGAACCAGGACTGGCTGAGCAGTCCAGGGCTGGTTATGATTTTTTTTTTGGGGGGGACCCTGCATAATTTTTTTTAAACATTTAACCCTTGTTTAACAGGTAGACCACACAAGCAGCCTTCACATATCTCACTGATATGTGCAGGATGTTAGCTCGGGAGAGTTAGGCAGAGAGAAAACACTGAAATCTCGGGTGAGTAATCTCATCTACTCATCTAAACTTGCTACTCAGGGGAGAAATCTCTATCTGCTTCACCATCGGCCATCTCACTCTCAGCTAAACTCACTTCTCAGTAAATTTGCGAGTTTAAAAAATGGTAAACTCGCCCCAGTTTCGGCGATGATAATCGAATTTAAAAAAATAAAAAAACTTGATCAACTCGATTCTTAGTAAATTTACCCTTAACAGCGTTAGCTGCTGGGCACACAAAGGGCGCAGCTGCTGGTACATAGAGAGGTGTCTCACAAGTCTCCCAATGGTCAGGAGGGGTCTCCTGTTATATCTGCTGGCTCACACCTGAGACATGATTTCCACAATGATCCTAAGCCAGATCCAGCCTCCATTAGAGCATCCCGGCTACCATGACAATCTCAGTGACTGTGGGGCTTGTAATTCCTTACATCCATGGCTCCTCTGCAGCTACGGGTCATAGGCGAGGGCATAGCTAAGTGATATCGCACAACGGCAGATATCACATCTCTGTGCGTCTTATTACCTCACAATCTGTGTCCAGGAAAGTCCCTCACATTTATGCTACCATGTGTCATGACCAGAGCTGTTTTACCTGGTGAGTCGCAGTCTCTGTCTGTGCGGGTGCTTTGTCGGGGTCCTACCGGTGGGGGTGCTGGTGTCTGGAGGTTGGTGTGATGTGCGCGTGTGTTCCCAGTGGGATGTTTATAACACACGGTTATCAGGGAAGAAATATCATGTAATTGAGTAAGGATACGCATAACAAACAGCAGTTTATTATCCAAGTACAAAACAGAGGTAGAAATACAGTATATTGGTGCAGCAATACACAACTTATAAGTGGTCACACATGTCCTTCATATCTTCATTCAGGGAAGTCTGCTTCATATTACGGCAATGGATGGTCTGGCCACTCTTCCAGGCCTCTCAGCACACGTATATGTCTGGTCTGTCACACACGCCCCCATCATTGTTCCTCGTCAGACCACCTCTCTCTCCCCCATAGGACCCCACTCTTCATATATCCTTATTTTTGCTGAGTACACTTTTGCATGTCGTTTGCTTACACCATATAAGGTACATTTGTTAACGACTGTTACAGATGAGCTCACTACTGTACCTAAGGTCATTAATATCCTGCTCAACCTCTAACAGTTGGCCATAATTCTCTAAAAATAAACAGGCATAGTACATTTGCTGCTTGAATGGTGCTTAAAATATGTAGAAATTATATTATATACCTATGGTTACATACCACCCTCTAATTTCTACACAATACATATAACATACATTATACAGTATAACGGAATCGGTATGATACAAATCCCGGCAGCGCCAGCCCGACGTGGAAGGAAACCCCAATCATCCAAAAGGTATTTCCTAACCTAATCTACCCCCTAATCCTAACCTCCCCCCCCTGTGCCTAACCCTAATTCCCCCTCTAAGTGCCTAAACCTAACCCCCCCTTCCCCGCTGCCTAAACCTAAGTCACCCGGGGGGGTGCCTAACCCTAGGTTCCCCCCTGAACTTCCTATATATAGACCAGTCACACAACTTCTCTGGTGCCAGTTCATTAAGTCAAAGACGGCCTCAGGGTCTGCACTCTGGATTATGCTACCAGCTAGTATTCCCTGTGTTCCTGCTGTCTCAAAAGCCTGGTCTCTGCTACCTGATATCCTTTGTGTTCATGTAAGTTGTCTGGAACATTTTCTGCTTCACCAGGGCTCCACTATCCAGGCCTTGTCCAAATTATTGTTTCACCTGCTTGTCACACTGCATGTACTATCCAGGACTGTGCTGTGTTACTATACAGTGTGTTTGTCAAGGCTTATTCTGAACCACTAGTGCCTACCAGATACTCTGCAGCATTCTAGATCAGAGCCTTCTATCATCTGTTCTCACCTGTGCAATTTGGTCAATCAAGTTCCCAGTGTACCGGTACCTGCTCTTTATAATATATTCTGGACATTTCAGTCAATAGTGCAATTTAATTATCAGCCTGGACTTTGTGTATTCATATACTTCATCCAGCATTTGTCCTCATCCTAAAGTCAGTTTCTATTAACCTGGACTGTATTACCATTGCTTACCAAGGGGATTAGGTGACAGCCGGACCAGACAAGATTCCGGAACGCCAGACTGGGACAGCTCCCTGCAGTGACCTGCTGAGGAGTTGTCAGCTGTATAATGAGTCCCTGTCCAGGGGGTCTGTCAGTGACAGGCAGGGATGGATCATTACAGTGGCTCCCTGCCGGACCAGATGCCGGGACGCTGGAACGCGCTGTCTGCCCGAGGGAGCCGGCTGTCACTACATGGCACTACACAACCCCCGGACACAGCTTCTTAGCAGCAGAGCTGGTCCGTTCTGGCGTCCCGGCATCTGGTCCGGCAGGGAGCCACTATAATGAACGCTCCCTGCCTGTCACTGACACAACCTACCGGACGGGGACTCGCATTATACAGATGACAGCTCCTCAGCAGCAGAGGTCGCTGCAGGGAGCTGTCCCAGTCCGGCGTTCCGGGATCTTGTCCGGTCCAGCTTTCACCGATACCCCTTACCAAGTACTCAGAAAGGAATTGGTATGAAATACCGCCGGCCGCATGGTTCCCGATTCCCGGCAGCCTGACATGCGCAGAGATCCCGGCAGCGGAAGCCCGACAGCGCTGGAAATCCTGATCGTGGATAAGTAAGTATTGTCTAACCTAACCCCCTAACCCTCCTTAGGGGTGCCTAACCCTAACCTCCCCCCCAAGTGCCTAACCCTAATGCCCCCTCTAAGTGCCTAACCCTAACCACCCCCTTTCCCGCTGCCTAAACCTAAGTCCCCCAGGGGGGGTGCCTAACCCTCCCTCCCCCTAACCTAACCCTCCCGGGGGGTGCCTAACCCTAAGTCCCCCCCGGGAGCCCTAAATCTAACCCTCCCCCCTGCGGCTGTCCGCTCGCGGCGCCCGGCATCACTACGATCGGGATGCTGGGTGTCGGTCTCCCGGCGTCGGGGAAATGCCGGGCGTCTACATTTAGACGCCCGGTATTTCACCCTTGCCAGGATATGACAGTCGGGAAGCCGGCTGCCGGTATTTAGGCAGTCGGCTTCCTGATTGCATACCCTCAGAAATGCTTATGTGAACATTGTTACCTGTTTCTTCCTGCTTAAATATTGCACCACCCTGTATGATAATAAATCTTACTAATTTACCTTAATCTGCATTGTTTACTGCAAGTATGATCATACAGGGGAAACACCACTTGTATCCTGACAATATCAATCGAGTTCAGTTTACTGAAATCTTGAAAAAGTCTTGATATGTGGATCCAACCAATGTAAAGGCTCAAGTTTAGTTTGGCATAATGAATATAAATGTAATAATTTTGCCATCAGATGTTATGTCTGTCTTTCTGGACTCTCCTGTATAAGGAATCCTATATCTGGCTCACATTGTCGTCTCAGGTTCCCATCTCTGGCACACATTGTGGTCTCAGGTTCCCATCTCTGGCTCACATTGTGGTCTCAGGTTCCCATCTCTGGCTCACAAGGTGGTCTCAGGTTCCCATCTCTGGCTCACATTGTGGTCTCAGGTTCCCATCTCTGGCTCACATTGTGGTCTCAGGTTCCCATCTCTGGCTCACATTGTGGTCTCAGGTTCCCATCTCTGGCACACATTGTGGTCTCAGGTTCCCATCTCTGGCACACATTGTGGTCTCAGGTTCCCATCTCTGGCACACATTGTGGTCTCAGGTTCCCATCTCTGGCACACATTGTGGTCTCAGGTTCCCATCTCTGGCACACATTGTGGTCTCAGGTTCCCATCTCTGGCACACATTGTCGTCTCAGGTTCCCATCTCTGGCTCACATTGTGGTCTCAGGTTCCCATCTCTGGCACACATTGTCGTCTCAGGTTCCCATCTCTGGCTCACATTGTGGTCTCAGGTTCCCATCTCTGGCTCACATTGTGGTCTCAGGTTCCCATATCTGGCACACATTGTGGTCTCAGGTTCCCATCTCTGGCACACATTGTGGTCTCAGGTTCCCATCTCCAGTAAAGTTCTCATCTCATCAACCTTTTGGCTAAAGACCCCCATACACCTATGCGATTTCTGGATGATTACACGATTTTCAACCAATCATAAGATGGATCTTGTGAAAATTGTGTCTTTTTTTTTTTATAGTAACATACGATCCGATGCGCGCTCCCGCTGTTCGTACAATCGTGTCTTCTGATCATATGTGCTGCACATCTTGCCCGTCGTATCTGTATGAGGATCGTGCCGTTTTTTTTTGTTCATGCGATTCATCGTGTGTCATTTCAATGACTGTTTCCCTGATGAGCCTGTGAGACAAAGGATCGATCTTACGACAGATCCTGTGCTAGAAAAACCACAAACACGCTGCCGGGACGGCCAGGGAGCTCCGGGAGAATCGGAGGGAAAACGTATCATTCCTCTGATCTTATGCTGGTCCTTTAGGTGTATGGGCCCTATTAGACAAATAAACAGTGTGAGATAAACCATAACAACAAAACAAAATACAGTAAACATCCCCTTATTCTGCTGTAAATGTCTCTTCCACCTCTTTCTATTATCATTATCACTAAACATTTTTGTTTAAAACAACCTTAAAATAAGTGTTTGTGTACCAGATATGATCTTCTTATATAACAGTTCCATCTCTTGCCACCCTCTGGTTAACAATGTGTGTGTGTGTGTGTGTGTGTGTGTGTGTGTGTGTGTGTGTGTGTGTGTGTGTGTGTGTGTGTGTGTGTGTGTGTGTGTGTGTGTGTGTGTGTGTGTGTGTGTATATATCAATCAATCATACTTGCCTACTTTTGAAAAAGCATTTCAGGGAGATTGTGAAAGCAGCACCTATGAGCGCGTGTTACAGTGGGCGTGTACTAATAAATCTGAGAGGCGTGTCCTACATGTGATGGGCGTGTACTGATAAATCTGAGAGGCGTGTCCTACATGTGATGGGCGTGTACTGATAAATCTGAGAGGCGTGTCCTAAACCTGACTTACATCCAAATGTAACCAGCCCAAAAGCAGTAAGATCTGTTTGTTGATGAAAACACACTAATACTTTTCAGAAATTCATAGGGATCACTGTGCCTTATAATAACCAATGCAAGGAAATGACACTAATGATCCCATTTGAATGTATATATCTCTGTTTTTGAATATAACAGCTTCATAATGGGGGTAAGGATGAAATGAGGGAGATTGCTAGACTCTTCAGGGAGACAGGGAGATTACTACTATTTCAGGGAGTCTCCCTGACAATGAGGGAGAGTTGGCAAGTATGGTGTGTATATGTATATGTATCTGTATATATATATATATATATATATATATATAATCATACTCTAAAAAAAAGGCGACACTCAGAGACTTGTACATCCAAAACGGTATATTATTGTGATATAAGCATATCAACGTTTCGGGGTCCGCAACCCCGTTGTCAGGATACAGAAATAAGAACATACATGTGATATTAAAAACTCTTAAATAGGCTTACCAATCTGGGTACGCTGCGTCTATCACTGCAACACCTGTGGTCCTTCCGGCATTCAGCGCCGTATTCTCAGCTTGCTGGTCTTTCCGGAAATGACGCCTTCCGGATACAGCTAGTTGTCATAGCAGCACAAACAAAGTGCGCTGCTTCTGTAACAACAAAGCCGACAGTCTATCCGGCTTGTATTTCCGTGTCCACAGCATGCTGAACGCCCCGGATGCTGCGCCTTCCAGATCAAGCTAGTTGCCATGACAGCCCTACTAAAACAAAACAAAAAGATATTTGTGCACACAAACAGTTTGTCCAAAATAGTACATTACACAACCCGAGGCATCTAACGCCATGCAGTGTTAAACAACACTTAATATACTGCCATAAGTATCCAAGAAAAAGTGTGAAAAATAATTATTTTTTAAAAGAAACATAACCAATTAAAAAATGTGTATTATGTACTTATAATAAAATATTACAAATGAAACGTGTCAATATACTGAAAATGAAAAAAATGTGCTGAAAATGAAAAAAATTTGCAAAATCCAATAAACTACGTGACAACATAAGTGACCAAAATAAATTACGTGTAGTTCATCTAAATGAAACCCCCTTAAAAAATAGGGGCTCAAAATCTATTAAGCCATATACTATGCACGATAAACCTCATTATCATGTTGTGTAAAAAAAATTTGTGTATATTGTGTAACAGTCATTGGGTACATATGGCCTGTAATTAAGAATAAAACATGCAACCATACTTTTTTGTTATGTGGCTTCAAAATCAATAACTAGACACAAAACACAACAATACAGCTAGTACAGGAGAATAATATACTAAACCATCCTCAAACATTTATCCTGTAATAATCTAGTTGTGATTAATACTTTCTAGAAGCATAAATATAACCCAACTAAAGTTAAATAAGTCTTAACTCTAATACCCTATCAGAGAGGTCATAAAAAATGCTGAGGTTAAATATCGCCTCATCTTATACTAGATGAACTACTTATCTTAATTTAAGCTATTCACAAAAAATTGTGCAAACCCAAAGAGTCATTCAATCCTCTGGGTTGTATAGTTCCCAGACGGTGAATCCACCTGGACTCCAGCTGTAATAGCTTTTATGATCTATTACCACCACGTATATTCTTGGGGACATGATCTACAATCCTGTAACCAAGAGTTGCCATGCTGTGTTTATATATCCCAAAGTGTCGAGCTACTGGTTGTTCACTGCAGCCTGTTAATAAAGCTGCCCATATGGCACTCCTATGCTGGGCCATGCCTTCCTTAAACTGTCGTTCAGTTTTGCCCACATAGTTGAGGCCACACGGGCTCCTCAAAACGTAAACAACTAATTTTGACGAGCACGTCAGGGGCCAGTTGATATCCAATTTTTTGCCTGAGTACGGATGTCTTATCTCACTACCTGGTACTAAATAGGTACATGTAGTGCACCCCAGGCATTTGTAACAACCATTTTTTCTACTTAAGAAATTGGGCTTAGATTTTTTAAAACCCGTGATGTCTCTTTTCATCACTAAATCTCCTATATTTTTACCCCTTGAATAACTGGGCATAATCCGCATGTTGTGTAAAAGAGGTAAGTCCGAATCTGAAGTTACCATCGGCCATAACGATTTGGCTATTTTGATGGTATTATTGCTTTGAGTATTGAATTCATTCACCCAGGGACTTCTATTATCTCTACCTATTTTTAATCTGGGTTTCAATAGGTCTAGCCTATTTTTTGATAACGCCTTCTCTTTAGCTTGTAAAAGCAGCTTCCTGGGGTAACCTCTAACTTCAAATTTGTCTACAAAAAATTCCATTTGTCGTAGAGTTTCTACAGGATCACTGATGGTCCGTCTTAACCTCAGGAACTATGAGAACGGCAAACCTCTAGTGGTTGTTGTAGGGTGGAAACTTTCCTACCGCAAGATGGTATTACGATCAGTTGGCTTGGTGTATAACGAAGAAATGGATCACATTTTTACCTACAGTCATTGTCAGTTTAATAGGATGAGGGGACCTATTTTGAACCGAGATGACCTCCTCAAGCTCTGTATCTGTCCCACTCCAAACCAACAATAAATCATCTATGTATCGATAGTACAAGATGATTTTTGAGGAAACCTGTAAGTTTTCAAAAAATAAATGACGCTCAACTTCCCACATAAAAGCGTTAGCAATAAAGAAGTTATGAGTCAAACTAAACTCCCATATTTATATATATATATGAACTTTCTGTTTCCTAAATAAGACATCTATTCATTCAATCATGATGATGTCAGTTTTGTGCATAGTAAGTGTATGGATGACCAATATATTCCATTTTTGTTTCTGTAAAATCGGTGTCTTTGTCTACTTGAATCTTCTTTGACATTACATATTAACATCATTAAACCTTTGTCACAAACTTCAGGAATGTCTCTTGTTGTAAAACTCTGCTTGAATTTCCACTCCTGAATGACGATATTCTGTTCATGCAGCTGGAATGTCTCTTTGCTGGAATATTGCGTAAAAGTTCTTTCATTCAATGTCCTATCATAATCATCAGGGGCGCCGAGAGGGGGGCAGGTACAGTTTGCCCGGGCTTCCAGAGGCGCCTTGGTCCGGAGCCACCCCCCCTCACTTCTTCTCGTCTCCCTCCCTCCCCAGCAGCCCAGCATACAGTGTGTGCTGGGCTGCAGTGGGAGATTGCTCACGGCTGGTAAGCAGCAGCCGCGAACAATCTCCTATGCCTGAAGGGGGGAGTGATCACACTGATCGCGCCCCCCTCTGGCTTTGCACCAGGCTGAGGGGCTCACAGCACCCCCTCCCCGGTGTGCCGCCTCATGACGCTGCAAAACAATTTTTGTGTGTTTTTTTTTTTTTTCAAGGGGGCATGGCTACGTCTCCCATGATTAGGCCACCCCCCCTCTTTACCGGGGTCCCACGTGGCTCTCTATGCCTCTGATAATCATTGATGTCTCTGCGATGAATCGTATACCGCATTCTGGGCCTGATTCAAAGCCGCTCGTAAGCGGCCGCTCGTTCGTTCCGAGCGATGTTTGCTCAACTGCGCATGCGTACGGATCATAATACGCATGCGCGAACCAGTCAGTGCGGCCAAAAATCGTTTGTTCGCTAAATAGCGAATGCCTGCTAATATGAGTGACAGGAGGAGGCGTATGTGGGTGGTAACAGGGGAAGGTGCTTGAAAACGGGGAGTGGAGATCCGAACGCAGGCGTGCTTAAAGGTCAAAACGGGTGTTTTATGGGTGTGCATAATTAATACAGCAGCGTCATTGACCACATCACCTGGTTGTTTTATAGTCAGAACTGCTCGCAAGATTGTGGTAGGAAAAACCAACCACAAGAATAGCGAGCAGTTCATACGCTGTTCGATGTACTCGATTAATCTAATAAATAGCGGACATGACGTAGGATGCGAGCGGCCAGGGGGCGTAGTTATCCAAAAACCGACCGCATGTTTTGTTCGCTCGTTCAGACATAGAGGCGTGAACAGACCGCAAAGACCGAATGGTTCATTTGAATGGCCACCCCCTTTTCCTGAACGACCGTCCGCAAATTGC
This sequence comes from Taudactylus pleione, assembly GCA_031769625.1. Lineage (NCBI taxonomy): Eukaryota > Metazoa > Chordata > Amphibia > Anura > Myobatrachidae > Taudactylus > Taudactylus pleione. The sequence continues at coordinate 1,667,675 of JAUIMM010000256.1, read as the reverse complement.
GTCCGGCTCTGAATCAGGCCCTCTGTACTCAAGTCCATGACCGTAACTGATGTAACACGTCATAGGTAATTTTTCAAGTTAGCAGTCCTTATATATTTTGTCAGCTGTCAAGATTTCAGTACGGAGATTGCCTTCGGTGACAACTGATTAACCCCTTCTTCTCCTGTCTGTCAAATGACAGTGTTGCTTTGACTGCAGCAAAAGTTCAATATGGGTGCAGGCAGCACCATAACCCAGGCACAAATATTGCTCTTTGTCTTTCAGTGGATCCTTCCACCATTTAGACAGTCCTGGTATATCTGGCGACATTGTTTTAATCTTCACCAACCGTTTTAATGCGTCTCCTGTCTTGCGCATAACTTCTTTGCTTTGTCAAAATCTTTCTCTGTGCTTCTCCATTAGGCACCATCAACTTCTCTGCTTCAATTTCTGCAAACAACATCATCAAAGTCTTTGTTGCCATTAGTAACAGTGAGTCTTTCTGCTGTTTCAAAACTATTGATTGATAAGGTTTTGTCAAGGAATACACTGGTGTCTGAACTTCATTACCAAACACAAAATCTGTATCCGATGTATCCCCGATCAGTGTGAAAGTAATTGTCTGTCGCTTTTTGATATCAGACAATCCAATCAGTTTGTATGTGGTGGGTGTATGTACATCATAGATCGTTATCAGTGTGTTCCCACCCATATCAGTGTTTCCCCCACCCTCCAGCACACAATTGGGAGGTGAAACATCATCAATTTCAATAGAGATTTCCTCAATCTTCTCATTTTTAGTGTGATAACATTTCTTAATTTCTACCTGACAAGTTTGATAAGTTTCCTTCTCAGTTTGGGCTACCAACCCCCTTGACCTGTGTCATACCCCTTTTACACCAAAGTCCCCGGGTTTGACCCGGGATTTGGAACACGTTTCCAACCCGGATCAGACACCCTTTTACACTGCGGCGCCGACCCGGGCTGTGCCCAAACCGACACCTTCCACACCTGACCCTGGTCAGCACTGACCCGGCTGTCAGGTGAAGGTGACTAGTGCATTTTCCCCTCCCTCCCCCTCCGTGACATACTTACCTTATCCTGCAGCTGTCCGGAGGCAGGGAGAGCGGGTGGGGTGCGCTGCTTCGTGCCGCTCGGGCAGGCGCTGCTTGCAGTGGCCGCTTGGAGATTATGTAATCTCCAAGCGCCACTGATGCCGGCCAATCAGGTGGCATGCAGCGTGACCCGGGTCATCGTGAGCCGCGCCGCGCCGTTTACATTGCAGGGTGACACTGGAAAAACCCGCGCTCAACACTGCAATCGAGCAGGGTCAGATTCCTCGGTCACTGGACCTGGGTTGACCTGTTTACACCAACTAAAATCCCGGGGTTATGGGCGCTCACGTGCATCAACCCGGGATATTTCAGTCGGTGTAAAAGGGATATCAGTGAAATGCTTTTGTAATTCTGGACAGTAACGATTCTCACCCCCCTCCCACTGGAATTTCTTAACTCCTCAGAATAAGCAGCAATATCCCTCATTATCAATTATCGGCAAGGATAATTACATAAATGTATCTTCTAAAGGGGCATTCAATTTGGAGCAAAAAGTCTGTGCTGGACTTTTCACTCCACATCGCTGATTTTCCTGGGATAAAGTATCGGGGGCGCGCCCGCTTTTATCCCCGTATTCAATTAAAAAGCTACGAAAACGGGCGCCGGTGAAATAGGATCGGTGAAAAAAAATGGGATTTACCTGGAATAAATTGTATGACCCCCCCTAAAGCTGTCAAAATATGGGGGATCACTATGGGTACCCCCATTTTAGCCTGTACATGAAAGTCGGGGTTTTAAATAGCTGCTGCAGGTGTTTTCTTTCCGACTTTGAAGAAGTGATGCAGAAGAGCACTTAGGTTATTTTTTTTATTATTTTTTTTTTTTTCTAGTGGTCCCATCAAATTTGGGGTACATGAAAATGGGTACTAGCATATTTTTATGTCTCTAAAGTAATTTTTTTTAAAATTCTGCAAAAATGCACATGCCGCTAATAATCTATTCTAGAAAACACCTGCCGCTAATAATCTATTCTAGAAAATACCTGCCGCTAATAATCTATTCTAGAATACACCTGCCGCTAATAATCTATTCTAGAATACACCTGCCGCTAATAATCTATTCTAGAATACACCTGCCGCTAATAATCTATTCTAGAATACACCTGCCGCTAATAACCTATTCTATAATACACCTGCCGCTAATAATCTATTCTATAATACACCTGCCGCTAATAACCTATTCTATAATACACCTGATGCTGATAATCTATTCTAGAATACACCTGCCGCTAATAATCTATTCTAGAATACACCTGCCGCTAATAATCTATTCTAGAAAACACCTGCCGCTAATAATCTATTCTAGAATACACCTGCCGCTAATAATCTATTCTAGAATACACCTGCCGCTAATAATCTATTCTAGAATACACCTGCCGCTAATAATCTATTATAGAAAACACCTGCCGCTAATAATCTATTCTAGAATACACCTGCCGCTAATAATCTATTCTATAATACACCTGCCGCTAATAATCTATTCTAGAATACACCTGCCGCTAATAATCTATTCTAGAATACACCTGCCGCTAATAATCTATTCTAGAATACACCTCACGCTAATAATCTATTCTAGAATACACCTGCCGCTAATAATCTATTCTAGAATACACCTGCCGCAAATAATCTATTCTAGAATACACCTGCCACTAATAACCTATTCTAGAATACACCTGCCGCTAATAATCTATTCTAGAATACACCTGCCGCTAATAATCTATTCTAGAATACACCTGCCGCTAATAATCTATTCTAGAATACACCTGCCGCTAATAATCTATTCTAGAATACACCTGCCGCTAATAATCTATTCTAGAAAACACCTGCCGCTAATAATCTATTCTAGAATACACCTGCCGCTAATAATCTATTCTAGAATACACCTGCCGCTATAAATGTATTCTAGAAAACACCTGCCGCTAGTAATCTATTCTATAATACATCTGCCACTAATAATCTATTCTAGAATACACCTGCCGCTAATAATCTATTCTAGAATACACCTGCCGCTAATAATCTATTCTAGAATACACCTGCCGCTAATAATCTATTCTATAATACACCTGCCGCTAATAATCTATTCTAGAATACACCTGCCGCTAATAATCTATTCTAGAATACACCTGCCGCTAATAATCTATTCTATAATACACCTGCCGCTAATAATCTATTCTAGAATACACCTGCCACTAATAATCTATTCTAGAATACACCTGCCGCTATAAATCTATTCTAGAAAACACCTGCCGCTAATAATCTATTCTAGAATACACCTGTCGCTAATAATCTATTCTAGAATACACCTGCCGCTAATAATCTATTCTAGAATACACCTGCCGCTAATAATCTATTCTAGAATACACCTGCCGCTAATAATCTATTCTATAATACACCTGCCGCTAATAATCTATTCTAGAATACACCTGCCGCTAATAATCTATTCTAGAATACACCTGCCGCTAATAATCTATTCTATAATACACCTGCCGCTAATAATCTATTCTAGAATACACCTGCCGCTAATAATCTATTCTAGAATACACCTGCCGCTATAAATCTATTCTAGAAAACACCTGCCGCTAATAATCTATTCTAGAATACACCTGTCGCTAATAATCTATTCTAGAATACACCTGCCGCAAATAATCTATTCTAGAATACACCTGCCGCTAATAACCTATTCTAGAATACACCTGCCGCTAATAATCTATTCTAGAATACACCTGCCGCTAATAATCTATTCTAGAATACACCTGCCGCTAATAATCTATTCTAGAATACACCTGCCGCTAATAATCTATTCTAGAATACACCTGCCGCTAATAATCTATTCTAGAAAACACCTGCCGCTAATAATCTATTCTAGAATACACCTGCCGCTAATAATCTATTCTAGAATACACCTGCCGCTATAAATGTATTCTAGAAAACACCTGCCGCTAGTAATCTATTCTATAATACATCTGCCACTAATAATCTATTCTAGAATACACCTGCCGCTAATAATCTATTCTAGAATACACCTGCCGCTAATAATCTATTCTAGAATACACCTGCCGCTAATAATCTATTCTAGAATACACCTGCCGCTAATAATCTATTCTAGAATACACCTGCCGCTAATAATCTATTCTAGAATACACCTGCCGCTAATAATCTATTCTATAATACACATGCCGCTAATAATCTATTCTAGAATACACCTGCCACTAATAATCTATTCTAGAATACACCTGCCGCTATAAATCTATTCTAGAAAACACCTGCCGCTAATAATCTATTCTAGAATACACCTGTCGCTAATAATCTATTCTAGAATACACCTGCCGCTAATAATCTATTCTAGAATTCACCTGCCGCTAATAATCTATTCTAGAATACACCTGCCGCTAATAACCTATTCTAGAATACACCTGCCGCTAATAATCTATTCTAGAATACACCTGCCGCTAGTAATCTATTCTAGAATACACCTGCCGCTAATAATCTATTCTAGAATACACCTGCCGCTAATAATCTATTCTATAATACACCTGCCGCTAATAATCTATTCTAGAATACACCTGCCGCTATAAATCTATTCTAGAAAACACCTGCCGCTAATAATCTATTCTATAATACATCTGCCGCTAATAATCTATTCTAGAATACACCTGCCGCTAATAATCTATTCTAGAATACACCTGCCGCTAATAATCTATTCTAGAATACACCTGCCGCTAATAATCTATTCTAGAATACACCTGCCGCTAATAATCTATTCTAGAATACACCTGCCGCTAGTAATCTATTCTAGAATACACCTGCCGCTAGTAATCTATTCTAGAATACACCTGCCGCTATAAATCTATTCTAGAATACACCTGCCGCTAATAACCTATTCTAGAATACACCTGCCGCTAATAATCTATTCTAGAATACACCTGCCGCTATAAATCTATTCTAGAAAACACCTGCCGCTAATAATCTATTCTATAATACATCTGCCGCTAATAATCTATTCTAGAATACACCTGCCGCTAATAATCTATTCTAGAATACACCTGCCGCTAATAATCTATTCTAGAATACACCTGCCGCTAATAATCTATTCTAGAATACACCTGCCGCTAATAATCTATTCTAGAATACACCTGCCGCTATATATCTATTCTAGAAAACACCTGCCGCTAATAATCTATTCTAGAATACACCTGTCGCTAATAATCTATTCTAGAATACACCTGCCGCTAATAATCTATTCTAGAATTCACCTGCCGCTAATAATCTATTCTAGAATACACCTGCCGCTAATAACCTATTCTAGAATACACCTGCCGCTAATAATCTATTCTAGAATACACCTGCCGCTAGTAATCTATTCTAGAATACACCTGCCGCTAATAATCTATTCTAGAATACACCTGCCGCTAATAATCTATTCTATAATACACCTGCCGCTAATAATCTATTCTAGAATACACCTGCCGCTATAAATCTATTCTAGAAAACACCTGCCGCTATAAATCTATTCTAGAATACACCTGCCGCTAATAATCTATTCTATAATACATCTGCCGCTAATAATCTATTCTAGAATACACCTGCCGCTAATAATCTATTCTAGAATACACCTGCCGCTAATAATCTATTCTAGAATACACCTGCCGCTAATAATCTATTCTAGAATACACCTGCCGCTAATAATCTATTCTAGAATACACCTGCCGCTAATAATCTATTCTAGAATACACCTGCCGCTAGTAATCTATTCTAGAATACACCTGCCGCTAATAATCTATTCTAGAATACACCTGCCGCTAATAATCTATTCTAGAATACACCTGCCGCTAATAATCTATTCTAGAAAACACCTGCCGCTAATAATCTATTCTAGAATACACCTGCCGCTAATAATCTATTCTAGAAAACACCTGCCGCTAATAATCTATTCTATAATACATCTGCCGCTAATAATCTATTCTAGAATACACCTGCCGCTATAAATCTATTCTAGAAAACACCTGCCGCTAATAATCTATTCTATAATACATCTGCCGCTAATAATCTATTCTAGAATACACCTGCCGCTAATAATCTATTCTAGAATACACCTGCCGCTAATAATCTATTCTAGAATACACCTGCCGCTAATAATCTATTCTAGAATACACCTGCCGCTATAAATCTATTCTAGAAAACACCTGCCACTAATAATCTATTCTAGAAAACACCTGCCGCTAATAATCTATTCTAGAATACACCTGCCGCATACTTACAGAATAGCCCTGAACCTATATCCCTATTTTTAAACACTTTATTTCCATTTTTTTTTCACCACAATTTTTAAATAAATGTTTTTGGGTGTCCCTAATTTGTGTTAAACTTTTTTTTGACACAGTTTATTTTTAAATGTCATTCCCAGGGGTGCAGGCTATTTTTTATAAGCCTGCACCCCTAAACCCCAATTCTGCACTTTTTTCACCACCTATTCAGTGGTGAAAAGTCATTCCCGTTTTTTTTCAAAGACTTTTCGAACATGCGAAAAGTTGTTTATACTTAAGAACCATTTTGTCTTTTCAGTAACATAACAATACACATATGCACTTGTGTTTTTCTACCACAGTAATCTCAAAATATTCACTTGTGATTTTTCTACCATAGTAATCATGAACCTCCCTTATATACTATTAAATCATATTAAGCACTATGGGCCTTATTCAGACCCACTCGCAAGCGGGTCGATGGTGCCACAGTGAGAACTTCACTTGTTCTGGGGCACGCAGCAGAGCGGGGAGGCTGTCGATGTTGATCGACAGCTTGCCCCGTTTTGTAGGGGGGGTGGCTGTTCAAACGGAAGTATTCCTGAAGGAACGCCTGCCGTTTGTGGGCATCCCTACTGACATCATTCGTGATGTCAGTAGGAGACTTCCTGCTCTTAGAGCTGGAAGTCCACTCGGCATTGCAAGTGCTGAGATCCTACCTTAGGGTCTCCTCGCGATGCTGATGGTCACGATAATCGCAACCATCTCCTGCCCGGTCGCACTAGCTGTGGGCGAGCAGACAGTAAACAAAAATATATATACTCCAGCGTGCGCTTGCAAACAGTGAGCGGCTCTGAATCAGGCCCTATGATTCAACATGAGACAGAGGAAACAATTCACACCTCCCCCTCCTTCAATTTTTGGGACAAAAGTAAACGGATACAAAACAGTCTGAGACATGGCGCTATAACCAGCTGTGAGTCGTTTCCTGCTCTGTCTCCACCTCAGGCTGTTCCCGGATACCCGCATCTACCCTGGCATACCCCGATACCTCACTGTTGTGACTTTGTCAGCTCTCTGGATTCAGAGCCCATTCCAGCATACAGACTTCTGTTACCCCTCTATTGGACTTTCTGCTTATCTGCCGGCCATTGATTCTCAGCCTCACAATTTTTGGATTTGTTTTTTTCTGCCAAGACATTTGTTTCAGCCTCACATCACTCGGACTTGTTTATTTACTGCCGGTTACTTGTTACTACCATTTCATGAATATTATTAATCCAATTAAACCTGCTGCATTTCAATACTGCAAACCCGTTCCTGTATCTTCTCCTGCATCCACCCCGGGTTAAAAAAATAATCCAGACCTGATGCCGTGCATCCAATTCCGTACAGCGACTCTGTACGTACAAAATTGGGACACATGAGCGGTGCCACTCGGATGCATGCGCAGATGAAAATACATTGTCCATTTGCGTAAATATATTCGAATAACGCACGACTCACAAACAGGGCCTATATGTCATGTCATCTGGTGATGTCATTGTTTATTTACATAAATGTATGGCTTCTTTATATACACACTAATACGTACTGTATGTTGGCGTGATGAGATTTGCCCCAGAGGAAGCAGCGTTTAGGCCAGTGAGTGGTGTTTAAAGCTTTTAGTTTACAACATGTGGCTTCAGCTTTGAAAGTAAAGCAAACTACTCTGAGTCTGCTGCCCCCTGGAGGCAGCCTGGAGGAAAGCTCCACTACCAAGTTCAAAGGGCAGGGAGACTGCTGCTGGCTACTGTCTGGTCCTGATTCACTACGGATCGCTATTCTGCTAATGAGCACGCAACGCAGTTGCTAATATCAGCGGTAATATGCAAATGCATTGCGATCAGAGTATAACATTGTGATCGCAGCTTCACATAAGGACGCCCAATTTCCCTGTCTCACATCCGTAAAACTTGGTAATATAGTGAAACAATCGGTAACATCGGACCCATAGGCACACTTGCACAAGCCCTGACCTTACTCAGAAATTGCTAACAGCCACGCACACTATTAGTCCTCAGTCGGCGTATGACCACGAAGTTGATAATTTATGCATGCCCTTGCAGTGCCGTTCAAATGCACTGGCACACCTGTGTTCGCCAGACCACCACCCTGTCACCACCCACAAATGGTACTTCCTGTCAATCACTCTGCCAGGGGTCTGAGTAGCCTCTGTGATTGCAGTCCTGATCACAGCGGCCAGCTCGCGCACTGAGATGCATACGCAGAACGCAACAATTGGCCGATTATGTGCATATTAGTGTGGTACCCCCATAGTTATGGGGTCAACCCTTGTTTAGTTAGGGGACACTTGTATGCAATGCAGCCCTTGTTAGTTTTTATTTTTTATTTTTTTTATAGCCCTATACTAGTGATGCTTGTACCTTAGTTGACACCTCTTTCCAGGCCTGTTGTGTTAGGCTGGCAGGAACACAGTCCTGGCCAGCAACAATAAAAGTCTTGGAAAATCTCTGGGAATCCATTGGTGGAGCAGGTTGCAGGGCAGAGGGCCCAGGGGGAGGGCTGTAGCTGGGGGCCCTGAGCCAGTTAGGAAGTAGGGATCTGAGGTGGGCCAGCCAGCCAGCCACTGTTATAAAAGAGGGCAGCATGAGAGAGTTAGTAAGTCTGCTCTATGGGAAGTTACTATGCAGCAGGCCAGACCATGTAGCTAGGTTGTGTCCGAGTGTACCGGGATGTTAGGGGGGAAGCGGCTGAGGGCACCCAAAGCTGCTGCAGTGAATGGAATCCCAGCTGCGTTGAAGCCGGTGTAAGACCCCCCTACCTACCAGGACTGTGGCTGTTATGAAGAACACTCATATGGGAAGAAACTGTGCAGTGAGAGGAGCTATGACATACCTGCAGGAGAAGAGGAGGAGGGTGTCCCAGCCAGTAGTAATCCGGATTCACAGGTTGTCCCACTGGAGGTCGGCGGCTGTGGTGGAGCACAGAGTACTCCTGCAGAGAAGGTATCCCGGCTGTGAAGAGCTGGCACTAGGACCCCCCAGGGAGCATCCCTGCTGGACACCCCCGGCGCGAGGACCACACAATGAATGCCCCCGCTTGAAGTGTCTGCTGCAGGGAGGACCAAACCGGGACGGACTGGGATAGAAAATGCACCTGCTGATGCTGCTGGACCAAGGAGACCTGCCAGGAGGTGGGCTATTTCTGCCGGCAATGGAGGAGGCTGCTGCTGGGAGAGCCAAGGAACCCAGATAAAAAACCCAGCGGAAGAGCACACTGCAGGACCAGAGGATGAGGACCCCGCTGCCGCTGCTGCTGAACCTACCAGAGTGGGCCAGTTGGAGGTACTGAGACACCACTGAGGACCGCTAACTGGGAACATCTTTGCGCCAAAGGACCCAGAGGAAGACCTCCCCACCTAATGCCAGCTGCCAGAGGAGTGCCCGCGTACCAGGGGACCGGTGCCGAGGGGCTGACTGCATGCTGGAATCGGGAGAGAAAGAGCCCGCACCGTGACTTGGCCACTGCTGCTGACTGGAGGGACACCCACCTGGAGGGAGACTTTGCTGAGAGGACCCTAGGACAGTGGGCAAAGGACGGAACAGCCCCAAAGGAAAGGGCTCAAGGACCCCTGGGCTGAATGAATAACCCTGCCGGACGGAGCCCTGAGGAGGGGAATTTTCCCTGAAAACACTCCTGAGTACTTACACTTGAGGACTACTTCTTGGAGCTCTGGTGCAGTGCCTTTTGGCCATTGTAGGTTGTCCTAAGTCGATTATAGTACAGTATATAAGGAGGTGGACCATTTTAGGTTAGCTTTCCCAAGAGAGGAATAGGGAAAGTTGTACCCAGAGCTTTACTTGTTAGTTACAATATCTCAACTGTGGTGCTTAACATTGCCTGTGTTGTCTGCTGCACTACTCACTACGATAGTGATTGGCCTCTTAGGTTAAATATATTCACTGTTCACCAGTTTTGTGCAAGTTTATGTCATGTTTTGCTAATAGTGTTTATTACTGTACTCCGTTACTGGAGATAAAGTGTATATGTGCTCGTAGCTGTCATTGTGGTTAATGTATTTGTGGTACCCCAGAACCTGGGAGTACCTCATGTTGTGTACCCTTATATATGTGTTGCTGGACATTTGAATGTATTCATTGGTGACAGTGGACAATGTAGCCAGCTTCAGGAGCTGGCGTGCGGCTGGAGAGACTGGACCTCCAATGCAATAAAGAAACAGTACCGCGTGACCAGAGGGGCTTGTACTGAGAGTTGGGCGGCAGTTGGTGTGTGCAGTTGGTAGGTGAGCTGTGAAGGGGAAGCCGCGCTGCGGAGGGCCGCTGATGGAGCTGCTGGAGAGTGCCGGGAGCTCAGCGAGCTGAGTGCTGGCAGCCATTAGAGCCTTCTGACCCACCTCCCCTAGTGAGGAGCAGCAGCCGGAGGTGTTCCTGGGTGGAGCCACAGTTTGATGACAGTGACTGGAGGCTGTACTGGTCCCTGCAGGCACAGAAAGGAGTCGTGGTTATCGCAGGGGGTAAGAGGCTTGGCCGCACACACTCTTCTACAATTACCCGCTAACAGTGGCCCGCAGCTAGCTGGCAGCTACAGCCCTATGTATAGTGCCCAGCAATAACCTCCCCAGACACCAGTGCAGAAAAGGAGTTATAATTAATAATTGTCTACAGCCTGAAACTTTATTACCCGCATAAGCCGCACAGAGCCTTAGACTTGGTCCTTGGGACTTGTGGGCAGGAGAGTCTCTGTAAGGAGCTGAGGAGTTGCATATAATAAATCCCATCCGGGCAGCTCTGTGTGCAGTAGGAGAGGCAGAGCCATCTAACAAGCTGTCACAGTCGTCCATATGTAGCAACAAGGTTGCAGCACTATTGACATTAACATTGTTGCAGAGTCTGTCAGCCAGGATTAGAAAGAGAGACAATTGCTCTTAGGAGCAACACAGCTTTATATTAACCCACAGTGGAGCTATTTCTGCGTAAGCAGGATACAGTCAGAACTTCCGGCTAATAACCCGGGCAACGCAGTGTACACTCAGGAATATTTAATACAGTATTAATTCATGAACTAATAGCTTCTGGCCAGTAAAGCTTAGGGAAAATAATCCGCAAACTGAGAGACTAATTTAAGGACTGTTAGTTATTGTCTTACTGTTTAGTTACAGCGTTTAAGTTAATCTGTGGTAGGGAAAGTATTGCATGCATTAACCTCTTACACAGGAGGAGAGGAAACCCTACCGATGGCGAGGGAGCTGTGATCCTGAATAATAAAACCTGAATTGTTGTTTTTCTCGTGTGAACTGTAACAGTATCTGTTATTGTAATTAAACTTGTAACTTTTACTACGAAAGTGTTATCTATTATCTATTGACATTGAATGATCTTATCTTACTTACTTGGTTGTCTCACGTTAGCCCTTACCTCTCTGTATAAAAACCAGGGCCCTCATTCAGAGCCGTACTCTCTGAGCAGAGCGCATGCTCTGAATGAGGGCCGTCCTCCATAATTATGGAGCGTCCTTCTGGACGCTCGTATAGCTGTGGGTCACCACCCACAGCTCATACGAGAGTGCAGGTTGATGGCCGCGATGGTGTTGACCATCGCGACCATCGCCACTGCGAGCCGGAGCCTGCGGTTGAGTTTCTCAACTGCAAGGCCCGGAGTGATTTTGGCTCTATCAGAGCCAAAATCACTCCCACTGACATCACTAGTGATGTCAGTGGGCCGGCTTCCGATGGTAGGCGTTCCCTTAGGAACGCCCCCGTCAGGGAGGCATGCCCCCGGCACGCCCACCAAAGGGGGCGTGCTGTCAATCAACATCAACAGCACGCCCCCTTTGATCAGACACAACGAGCGAAGGAAAGTCCTTCGCTCGTCGCGTCTCGTGCATGCGCACGACGGAGCTCCCTCCGTCGCGCGCATGCTCAGTGCACACCATCGACCCACTTGCGAGCGGACAGCCGCTCGCGAGTGGGTCTGAATCAGGCCCCAAGAACATATCCTCGATATTATCTGAGACTTCTTCCTGGTACCATGATTTACCAGGGTGTCACACATTGAGTAAATCTTACCTGCCGTGGTGCTGTCATTGTGATCTATGCTATGTGAAATGTTGTGAATGTCATTTATCCTAATGTCAGTCTAATTCTAAAGTTGCTGTTTTTCTTTTTCAACTGTAAATGCGGGTTATCTTTAATGTAATGTACATTCATGGTAAATGCTGGTGCCTTGCAAATGTAATATCTGTTCGCCAAGTTTTTGTCTTATCACAAATCTAAATCACTAAACCTGCTTACTCTAACGCTATGTTTTTGTTTAAAAGTGGATTTTTTTTTGTTTAATCCACTGTGTAATAACTGAATTGAATGCTTGATATAACTGATGCACCAAAAGTCTCACAGTAGTCTGCATGGGCTGAGCTTTCTGTATCAGAGCTGGTTCAACTGCATATCATTTTGGCACAATCTGTTATAATATATGTGACCGGACGCCTTTCGCCTAGGCCGTCCCTGGTCACGGGTTAGCGCTTTTGGACTCCCACTCACCGTCAGTGACCGCCTGTCACTGACTCCGCCCACTGAGCCATTGGCGTTTAACGATGCTACCACCACCAAACTCTACCATCGGCGTTTGGAACCGCTTATTAGGTACACTCAGGCTCCTGCCTCGGAATCTGGAACCGCTTCTGCTGTGTATGCGTTTGATTAACTGCAGACACACCTCCTGTTTGGTGTCGGCTGTTCCCACCTGATCCCTCGCCATGGATCAGGTCTGCACGGTAGCTGGCAGAGGGCTTGAACTTGGAGACACGGAGCTCTTACCCAGAACAGCAGGAGAACGGAATAGCGTTTGCGCAATTCTGTTGGTCGCAGGATTGAGGCAATTGAAGTAAAGGCAAACGGTGTTTATTTGCTCAATGTCTTAAAGAAGACTCAACCTTCCGTCTGAAGGGGAATATCACACAGAAATCAAACAGCAATTCTCCACAAAGGATTTTCAAAGATGTACCACATACAGGAATCGTATCAGCAGGTCTCCTCCTCACAGAAGTTACAGGGTTGTACCACATACAGGGCTCACAGTCCCTCTTTTTATGTCATGTCTTACACACATCATCACAGGGGGGAAAATCCACCCTGTGCTCCTTCTAGCCAATCATTCTAGCTCAGAAAACATAAATTAACAACATATTACATTTCAAAGGAGTCTCTCAATATCTTCCTTCCTAATCCACCACCCAAACTGATTTATCATACATTATACTGTCTCCTAAAATGTTGATATAACATGTCACAGGAAATGGTAAATGACATTCATCCTTATCAATCAATTTGGCATTTCCAACCTTAACACATTCAGCTTTTAGAAGTGGCATCCAGAAGGATCTCCTTAAAAACAAATTGTCTTTTCAAAAGGAAGTTCTGTACATGAAGTGTTTGGCTATATGACACCATTCACACCTTCACACAGTGAACTTCCAGTCACCCTATTCATCACACCTCCTGCTAAGGGAATGACAATCAGCATCTAGTATCTGCAGACACAGAGGCTGGTCATGTCTTATACAGACATATTCAATAAGTGCATTTTCTCTACAAAATATACATTTAAACAATATAGTGCATAGCCTATTAAATATACGTTGCTCCATGCACTAATGCATTGCAGATCAGCTGCAGTGCATTACTGCAATACATATAGACTTTAATACAGTTTATTATAAACCATGTGCTGTGTGTTTTTACACTGTCCTTTTAAAAATGGCGCAATGGCATGAGGGTTAATCCCCTCAATGCCGCGGCAGCCATTTTAATCACGTGTGGTCGGCCTCCGGCCACACTTCTCCCCCCCCTCAAGCGGGCCACCAGAGGGCCATGTCCCAACGATTTGGCTCCTGGTCCCGCAGTCTCTTGGGGGGGTTCAGGGAAGCTACCTGGGGGGCTTTGGCTCTGGCCTTGACAGTTCATCCATATTGCAGTGGGCCTTTCCTTGTCTGTGCACAATGTCCAAATAGTCACACTGAAGTCCAAGGCTCCACCACAACAGTCTGTCAGTTTCCCTTTTGGGGGGCCAGTCGCACACATAGTGCTGAAGGGGGTCCAATGCCCAAACAATTGCCAACCACTGTGTTCCAATTGTGGCAAACCCCACCTCCCACCGTAGCAGTATCCTGCTCAAACAAGCCAAAGGGTGCTCCTGCCCATATGGCTCCTCCTGGCTCCGTACTGCTCCCAGTCCGTGCAATGACGCATTAGTTCGTACCACAATGTCCTGGTCTTGAAATTGCACCATCTGCACTGGAGCTGGTATCAGAGCCTCCTTCAATGACTGGAATGCCAACTCACAAGCGGGTATCCAGTCCACTGACTTGGGAAGTCCCTCCCTGGTCAATTCTGTAAGGGGTGTCACTACAGTACTACAGTCAGGGACAACTCGTCCGTAGGGCCTTACAGTTTCTGAGGTCAGTACCTGTCTTGGGGTTGTGGGACGGGGACAGTTTCTGATTGCCTCCACCCCCACTGGTCTGGGCCTACCACTGTCTCCCCCCACTCTATACCCTGGGCACTGCACCTCTGTCATCTCCACCTGGCATCTGTCTGCACTACCTGTCAGACCTGCCCTACCATCCTCCTCCAATGACCTATGACTAGGGGAACCTACCCTGTCACCTAGGCCTTCTCTCACCACCTTGTCCGCTACCTGTTCCACAGTGATGACGGACAGATCACCAGCCTCTGAGCTCTGTGTGGAATCCACCATGGGTAGGCTGCGTGTCTTCCCTGATCTACTTGGCACAAGCAGGGGACCTTGCTCCCTAACTGGCCTATCCCCTTCTACCTTCCTGGCTACCCTGTACCTTAACCCTTCCCGCCAGGTCACACTCACTGCCGCTATCCCTGAAAGGCCGCTGCCAGCTGGGCACGATATGCCTTCCAGATGTGGGTCAGCAAGCTGAGCTTCCCTGAACTCCTGTCTGGGGCCCTCACTTCCTTCTAAGTAGGGACAGTCTACAGTGGGATATGGGTTGGGATCGCTAGGGTCAGTCTGGTTGAGGTCAGTCAAAGGGAAGTCAGTGTGGTCGTTCATACTCACCGCCGGAGTTGGCAAACCACTAGGGACAGGAGCATCACTGGGCACCCTCACAGGATCCAATGAGCCGGAACCAACATCCTCTGCATTGCTAGGGGATGTAGGCATACCAGAGGCAAAAGGCATGCCGGGTAGATGTGCTGATCTAGCCACTGTAATCTTTTCCTCTGGGCTGGTTGATGCTGTGGTAAGCTGTGCTGGCAGTTGTATAGCCGCTGTGGTCTTTTCCTCTGGGCTGGGCTGTTCTGGTGCAGTTGATGTAGACTGTGACCCGGAAACTTGACTCCGCTCGATGGTGTCAACAAACGTGGTAACGATTCCACCACCAAGGTCGTTCTCCAGGACCACATCAGTTGGAAGGCCATCCATGACGGCAACATCCCTCAACTCTGGGCCAGTTCCCCAGTCCAGGTAGACTCTCGCCACAGGTACCTCTTGCTCCATTCCGCCTGCCACGGTCACTTTGGCAGTGCGACCTGGCAGTACTGCAGCAGGATCAATTAGGCAGGGGCTTACAACAGTTATTGAGGCCCCAGAGTCTCTTAATCCTTGTCCCTGCAGGGGCCCCACTTGGACCGTCTGCAGGTGCTGCCACATATTTTGGGGTGGTCCCTTGGCCATGCAGGTGACTCTCTCCGTAGAGTCCACCTGATTCTCCCCACACTCCATTGGACTGTCTGGAGTAGGAACAGTCTCTTTGGGCTCACCTCCCCGGGTCAGGCAAGCAAGCCGGGCTCCAGCACTCGGATTTGGGGCACGAGTCTGGGGTGCTTGGGGTGTGGGACAGTTCATCCTCAGATGTCCGATTTTCCCACAGCCATAACACTTCTTGTCCAGTCGGGGCCCCGGTGGTCTCTGATTATTTGCAGGTACAGGGCAGCGCGGTTGCTGGCCAAGAGCACCCGGGTTGGAGGATGCCCACTTTGGGGGGTGATGAGCAGAAGAGGGGTGTTCCCCTGGTTGTACAGTCCATTGGGGTCTGCTGCTAGTCGGGCGCTTCTGCCCTTGTGGCCGAATTGCCACATACTTGTCTGCTACCTGGGCCGCCATCTTCAAGCTGGGTGGCTCCCGGTCTAGCACCCACTCCTTCACCTCTAGGGCACACCTGCGGTAGAACTGCTCTTGGCACAGCAGATCAACCAGTGCGTCCCAGGTAGTGACACCAGATCCCTTCACCCACTTCACCACGTACTGCCTCAGCTGGGTGGCGATCTGCTCATGGGTGCTGGTAGGGTTCTTGGGCAAGTCCCGGAACTTTTCCTGTAGGACTCAGGAGTGACAAAGTATCGCTGTAGGAGGGCCCTTACGACTTCATCATAGTTACCGCAGTCCTCAGTGGCCACTCCTCGATAGGCCTCCAGGGCCTCTCCGTGCAGTGTGGGCACCAGGTGTCTGACCCACTCCTGCTTGGGTAAATCGTGTAGTTTACAAGTCCTCTCAAATACTTGCAAATGTCCATCAATGTCCCCATCACTGTCTGCGAACTTGGCAAACTGGATACGATCTGATCCCTGTACAGCAGTCTGCAATGGTGCTTGGGGTACCACGGCACGTGGTGCCCGCTCGTCATGCCACATCTGAATGATTAGCATACGTTCTTGTTCCGTTGCCTTTTCTCCCAATTCCGCTAGCCGCTCCGCTAGGGTATCCATTCGTTGGGATCCCTGCCATGCTGGGGAATGCTGAGAAACATAACTGCTGCGAGAGGGGGTGGGACTTGTTGCTCTCACCACGTTCTGAGGGGCGTCCATTGTTACGCTGGCCGCACTTTCCACCTCCGTCTGATGCAACTCCTCCCAGCCCCTGAGTGCCTTCCTCATGTCACTTGCAGTTGCACTGTAAGGAAGTGGAATGCCCTTTTCCTGGCACACCATCTCAAGATCATTCTTGTACGTTCCGCTGTAATCAGCCATCCTGCGCGTTCTCCTGAACTGCAGTTACTACTCTCCTGAGTAACTCGGCTTCTCTCGTTGGGTGACCGAAAAGCCTCCTGGGATTATCCCACCGCTATGCCACCAGATGTGACCGGACGCCTTTCGCCTAGGCCGTCCCCTGGTCACAGGTTAGCGCTTTTGGACTCCCACTCACCGTCAGTGACCGGCTTTCACTGACTCCGCCCACTGCGCCATGGGTGTTTAATGATGCTGCCACCACCAAACTCTACCATCGGCGTTTGGAACCGCTTATTAGGTACACTCAGGCTCCTGCCTCGGAACCTGGAACCGCTTCTGCTGTGTATGCGTTTGATTAACTGCTGACACACCTCCTGTTTGGTGTCGGCTGTTCCCACCTGATCCCTCGCAATGGACCAGGTCTGCACGGTAGCTGCAGAGCTCTTACCCAGAACAGCAGGAGAACGGAATAGCGTTTGCGCAATTCTGTTGGTCGCAGGATTGAGGCAATTGAAGTAAAGGCAAACGGTGTTTATTTGCTCAATGTCTTAAAGAAGACCTTCCCTTCCGCCTGAAGGGGAATATCACACAGAAATCAAACAGCAATTCTCCACAAAGGATTTCCAAAGATGTACCACATACAGGAATCTTATCAGCAGGTCTCCTCCACACAGAAGTTACAGGGTTGTACCACATACAGGGCTCACAGTCCCTCTTTTTATGTCATGTCTTACACACATCATCACAGGGGGGAAAATCCACCCTGTGCTCCTTCTAGCCAATCATTCTAGCTCAGAAAACATAAATTAACAACATATTACATTTCAAAGGAGTCTCTCAATATCTTCCTTCCTAATCCACCACCCAAACTGATTTATCATACATTATACTGTCTCCTAAAATGTTGATATAACATGTCACAGGAAATGGTAAATGACATTTATCCTTATCAATCAATTTGGCATTTCCAACCTTAACACATTCAGCTTTTAGAAGTGGCATCCAAAAGGATCTTCTTAAAAACAAATTGTCTTTTCAAAAGGAAGTTCTGTACATGAAGTGTTTGGCTATATGACACCATTCACACTTTCACACAGTGAACTTCCAGTCACCCTATTCATCACACCTCCTGCTAAGGGAATGACAATCAGCATCTAGTATCTGCAGACACAGAGGCTGGTCATGCCTTATACAGACATATATTCAATAAGTGCATTTTCTCTACAATATATACATTTAAACCATATAGTGCATAGCCTATTAAATATACGTTGCATCATGCACTAATGCATTGCAGATCAGCTGCAGTGCATTACAGCAATACATATAGACTTTAATACAGTTTATTATAAACCATGTGCCGTGTGTTTTTACACTGTCCTTTTAAAAATGGCGCAATGGCTTGAGGGTTAATCAGCTCAATGCCGCGGCAGCCATTTTAATCACGTGTGGTCGGCCTCCGGCCACAATATTATATTGCTAATCCTTTTTCTTGCATGCCTGGACTTAACTGGGTAACAGATTTTTATTGTATGTGATATAGACATATTGCCCTGGACTAATGTCATTTTCACAATCCGCTATGCTGACAGCTAAAGTCATCTGCATGTTCCCAGTACAAATTCATGCTAGGATTTCCTTCCATGCTACATTCCGGTATATTGCAGGATTTTTTGCTTGTAACTGAATGAAATTAATATTTCCTAGCTGTCCTCTAATTGGATTGGTTAATTGGTTTTCATTACTGAACTAAATTTCGTCCTAATTTGGTATTGTGTTGCTGTATAGTGTCAATGGTTTCTGTCTCCAAATAAAATAGTGTTGGACCCTCCTCTTTTTGTCTGTTAAAAAGGGAAACACATTGCTTGCCTCTCTGATCTAATTCGAACCTGGTCCAAGTGATAATGAAACATTATATTGGCAACTGCAATCCTTGCTGGATCAGGCCCCTCTGTCTGGAACTGACCTCAGTCTGGAGAGGGGGTTAGGCTCAGGTGCAGGTCTCCTGGAAGATTCCTTGTCTGGGAGATATAATGATGAATCTACTAACTCAGAATGAATGGTGTAAAGGTTGAAAAGGAAACAGACCCCCCTTGCCCCACTGCCACCCCACCCTCACCACCACCAGCACCATGAATGGCAAGATCCTAGATGAGCAGCTAATTGAATTAACCAGGTCTGGTTAAAGGGACAGGGAACTGGATTATGTATAAAGTGTAAATAAAGGGCAGCACAGCCAGAGGCGTAGCATGGAGCCTTGTTGCCCAAAGCATGCCTACTGCACCCCTACCCTCCCCTCCAGTGGCAAATGCAGGATTTTGAAAGGGGGGTTTCCAAATAATTGCTTAGAGCAGGGCTGTAGTGCGACCAGTGCGATGGCACAGGGCAGGGGGCACTGTTTGGACCTGTGAAGTTTCTGTTCAGTATCATTCTCACTTGTAGCTTCCTCTTATTTCATCCCCAGCATCATCTGGCCTCCCCTATCTCTTCCCTGGCCCTTCCCCATGAGGCCATGGCCCTCTCTCAGGTGCACTATTTATCCCCAGCATCTCCTGGCCTCCCCTATCTCTTCACTGGCCCTTCCCCATGAGGCCATGGCCCTCTCTCAGGTGCACTATATTATGTCCCTATTTATCCCCAGCGTCTCCTGGCCTCCCCTATTTTTTCCCTGGCCCTTCCTCATGAGGCCATGACCCTCTCTCAGGTGCACTATATTATGTCGCTATTTATCCCCAGCATCTCCTGGCCTCTCCTATCTCTTCCCTGGCCCTTCCCCATGAGGCCAAGGCACCCTCTCAGGTGCACTATATTATGTCCCTATTTATCCCCAGCATCTCCTGGCCTCCCCTATCTCTTCCCTGGCCCTTCCCCATGAGGCCAAGGCCCTCTCTCAGGTGCACTATATTATGTCCCGATTTATCCCCAGCATCTGCAGGCCTCCGCTATCTCTTCCCTGGCCCTTCCCCATGAGGCCATGGCCCTCTCTCAGGTGCACTATATTTTGTCCCTATTTATCCCCAGCATCTCCTGGCCTCTACTATCTCTTCCCTGGCCCTTCCCCATGAGGCCATGGCCCTCTCTCAGGTGCACTATATTATGTCCCTATTTATCACCAGCATCTCCTGGCCTCCACTATCTCTTCCCTGGCCCTTCCTCATGAGGCCAAGGCCCCCTCTCAGGTGCACTATATTTTGTCCCTATTTCTCCCCAACATCTCCTGGCCTCCCCTATCTCTTCGCTGGCCCTTCCTCATGAGGCCATGGCCCTCTCTCAGGTGCACTATATTATGTCCCTATTTATCCCCAGCATCTCCTGGCCTCTACTATCTCTTCCCTGGCCCTTCCTCATGAGGGTATGGCCCTCTCTCAGGTGCTCTATAAATTGTTCCTATTTATCCCCAGCATCTCCTGGCCTCTCCTATCTCTTCCCTGGCCCTTCCCCATGAGGCCATGGCCCTCTCTCAGGTGCACTATATTATGTCCCTATTTATCCCCAGCATCTCCTGGCCTCCGCTATCTCTTCCCTGGCCCTTCCCCATGAGGCCATGGCCCTCTCTCAGGTGCACTATATTTTGTCCCTATTTATCCCCAGCATCTCCTGGCCTCCCCAATCTCTTCCCTGGCCCTTCCCCATTAGGACATGGCCCTCCCCAGCATCTCCTGGCCTCCCCTATCTCTTCCCTGGCCCTTCCCCATGAGGCCATGCCCCTTTTTTGGGTGCACTATATTATATCCCTATTTATCCCCAGCATCTCCTGGCCTCTCCTATCTCTTCCCTAGCCCTTCCCCATGAGGCCATGGCCCTCTCTCAGGTGCACTATATTTTGTCCCTATTTATCCCCAGCATCTCCTGGCCTCCTCTATCTCTTCCCTGGCCCTTCCCCTTGAGGCCATGGCCCTCTCTCAGATGCACTATATTATGTCCCTATTTATCCCCAGCATCTCCTGGCCTCCCCTATCTCTTCCCTGACCCTTCCCCATGAGGCCATGGCCCTCTCTCTCAGGTGCACTGTATTATGTCCCTATTTATCCCCAGCATCTCTCCCGGCCTCCCCTATCTCTTCCCTGGCTCTTCCCCATTAGGCCATGGCCCTCCGCAGCATCTCCTGGCCTCCCCTACCTCTTCCCTTACCCTTCCCCATGAGGCCATGCCCCTCTCTCAGGTGCACTATATTAAGTCCCTATTTATCCCCAGCATCTCCTGGCCTCCCCTATCTCTTCCCTGACCCTTCCGCATGAGCCCATGGCCCTCTCTCAAGTGCACAATATTATGTCCCTATATATACCCAGCATCTCCTGGCCTCCCCTATATCTTCCCTGGCCCTTCCCCATGAGACCATGGCCCTCTCTCAGGTGCACTATATTATGTCCCTATTTATCCCCAGCATTTCCTGGCCTCCCCTATCTCTTCCCTGGCCCTTCCCCATGAGGCCATGGCCCTCTCTCAGGTGCACTAAATTTTGTCCCTATTTATCCCCAGCATCTCCTTACCTCCCCTATCTCTTCCATGGCCCTTCCTCATGAGGCCATGGCCCTCTCTCAGGTACACTATATTTTGTCCCTATTTATCCCCAGCATCTCCTGGCCTCTCCTATCTCTTCCCTGGCACTTCCCCATGAGGACATGGCCCTCTCTCAGGTGCACTATATTATGTCCCTATTTATCCCCAGCATCTCCTGGCCTCCCCTATCTATTCCATGGCCCTTCCCCATTAGGCAATGGCCCTCCCCTGCATCTCCTGGCCTCCCCTATCTCTTCCCTGGTCCTTCCCCATGAGGCCATGCCCCTTTTTTGGGTGAACTATATTATGTCCCTATTTATCCCCAGCATCTCCTGGCCTCTCCTATCTCTTCCCTGGCCCTTCACCCTGAGGCCATGGCCCTCTCTCAGGTGCACTATATTATGTCCCTATTTATCACCAGCATCTCCTGGCCTCCTCTATCTCTTCCCTGGCCCTTCCCCATGAGGCCATGGCCCTCTCTCAGATGCACTATATTATGTCCCTATTTATCCCCAGCATCTCCTGGCCTCCCCTATCTCTTCCCTGACCCTTCCCCATGAGGCCATGGCCCTCTCTCAGGTGCACTATATTATGTCCCTATTTATCCCCAGCATCTCTCCTGGCCTCCCCTATCTCTACCCTGGCTCTTCCCCATTAGGCCATGGCCCTCCCCAGCATCTCCTGGCCTCCCCTATCTCTTCCCTGACCCTTCCCCATGAGGCCATGGCCCTCTCTCAGGTGCACTATATTATGTCCCTATTTGTCCCCAGCATCTCCTGGCCTCTCCTATCTCTTCCCTGGCACTTCCCCATGAGGACATGGCCCTCTCTCAGGTGCACTATATTATGTCCCTATTTATCCCCAGCATCTCCTGGCCTTCCCTATCTTTTCCCTGGTCCTTCCCCATTAGGCCATGGCCCTCCCCAGCATCTCCTCGCCTCCCCTATCTCTTCCCTGGCCCTTCCCCATGCGGCCATGCCCCTATTTTGGGTGCACTATATTATGTCCCTATTTATCCCCAGCATCTCCTGGCCTCTCCTATCTCTTCCCTGGCCCTTCCCCATGAGGCCATGGCCCTCTCTCAGGTGCACTATATTTTGTCCCTATTTATCCCCAGCATCTCCTGGCCTCTCCTATCTCTTCCCTGGCGCTTCCCCATGAGGACATGGCCCTCTCTCAGGTGCACTATATTATGTCCCTATTTATCCCCAGCATCTCCTGGCCTCCCCTATCTCTTCTCTGGCCCTTCCCCATGAGGCCATGGCCCTCTCTCAGGTGCACTATATTATGTCCCTATTTATCCCCAGCATCTCCCGGCCTCCCCTATCTCTTCCCTGGCTCTTCCCCATTAGGCCATGGCCCTCCCCAGCATCTCCTGGCCTCCCCTATCTCTTCCATGGCCCTTCCCAATGAGGCTACGGCCCTTTCTGAGGTGCACTATATTATGTCCCTATTTATCCCCAGCATCTCCTGGCCTCCCCTATCTCTTCCCTGGCCCTTCCCCATGAGACCATGGCCCTCTCTCAGGTGCACTATATTATGTCCCTATATATACCCAGCATCTTCTGGCCACCCCAATATCTTCCCTGGCCCTTCCCCATGAGACCATGGCCCTCTCTCAGGTGCACTATATTATGTCCCTATTTATCCCCAGCATCTCCTGCCCCCCCCTATCTCTTCCCTGGACCTTCCCCATGAGGCCATGGCCCTCTCTCAGGTGCACTATATTATGTCCCTATATATCCCAGCATATCCTGGCCTCTCCTATCTCTTCCCTGGCCCTTCCCCATGAGGCCATGGCCCTCTCTCAGGTGCACTATATTATGTCCCTATTTATCCCCAGCATCTCCTGGCCTCCCCTATCTCTTCCCTGGCCCTTCCCCATGAGGCCATGGCCCTCTCACAGGTGCACTATATTATGTCCCTATTTATCCCCAGCATCTCCTGGCCTCTCCTATCTCTTCCCTGGCCCTTCCCAATGAGGCCACGGCCCTTTCTCAGGTGCACTATATTATGTCCCTATTTATCCCCAGCATCTCCTGGCCTCCCCTATCTCTTCCCTGGCTCTTCCCCCTTGAGGCCATGGCCCTCTCTCAGGTGCACTATATTATGTCCCTATTTATCCCCAGCATCTCCTGCCCCCCCCTATCTCTTCCCTGGCCCTTCCCCATGAGGCCATGGCCCTCTCTCAGGTGCACTATATTATGTCCCTATATATCCCAGCATATCCTGGCCTCTCCTATCTCTTCCCTGGCCCTTCCCCATGAGGCCATGGCCCTCTCTCAGGTGCACTATATTATGTCCCTATTTATCCCCAGCATCTCCTGGCCTCCCCTATCTCTTCCCTGGCCCTTCCCCATGAGGCCATGGCCCTCTCTCAGGTGCACTATATTATGTCCCTATTTATCCCCAGCATCTCCTGGCCTCTCCTATCTCTTCCCTGGCCCTTCCCAATGAGGCCACGGCCCTTTCTCAGGTGCACTATATTATGTCCCTATTTATCCCCAGCATCTCCTGGCCTCCCCTATCTCTTCCCTGGCTCTTCCCCCTTGAGGCCATGGCCCTCTCTCAGGTGCACTATATTATGTCCCTATTTATCCCCAGCATCTCCTGACCTCCCCTATCTTTTCCCTAGCCGTTCCCCATGAGGCCATGGCCCTCTCTCAGGAGCACTATATTATGTCCCTATTCATCCCCAGCATCTCCTGGCCTCCCCTATCTCTTCCCTGGCCCTTCCCCATGAGGCCATGGCCCTCTCTCAGGTGCACTATATTATGTCCCTATTTATCCCCAGCATCTCCTGGCCTCCCCTATCTCTTCCCTGGCCCTTCCCCATGAGGCCATGGCGCTCTCTCAGGTGCACTATATTATGTCCCTATTTATCTCCAGCATCTCCTGGCCTCTCCTATCTCTTCCCTTGCCCTTCCCAATGAGGCCACGGCCCTTTCTCAGGTGCACTATATTATGTCCCTATTTATCCCCAGCATCTCCTGGCCTCCCCTATCTCTTCCCTGGCTCTTCCCCCATGAGGCCATGGCCCTCTCTCAGGTGCACTATATTATGTCCCTATTTATCCCCAGCATCTCCTGGCCTCCCCTATCTTTTCCCTAGCCGTTCCCCTTGAGGCCATGGCCCTCTCTCAGGTGCACTATATTATGTCCCTATTTATCCCCAGCATCTCCTGGTCTCCCCTATCTCTTCCCTGGCCCTTCCCCATGAGGCCATGGCCCTCTCTCAGGTGCACTATATCATGTCCCTATTTATCCCCCGCATCTCCTGCCCCCCCTATCTCTTCCCTGGCCCTTCCCCATGAGGCCATGGCCCTCTCTCAGGTGCACTATATTATGTCCCTATATATCCCAGCATATCCTGGCCTCTCCTATCTCTTCCCTGGCCCTTCCCCATGAGGCCATGGCCCTCTCTCAGGTGCACTATATTATGTCCCTATTTATCCCCAGCATCTCCTGGCCTCTCCTATCTCTTCCCTGGCCCTTCCCCATGAGGCCATGGCCCTCTCTCAGGTGCACTATATTATGTCCCTATTTATCCCCAGCATCTCCTGGCCTCCCCTATCTCTTCCCTGGCCCTTCCCCATGAGGCCATGCCCCTTTTTTGGGTGCATTATGTCCCTATTTTAAAAATGATGGGGGAGGAGCTAATGCTCTTTCTTGCACAGGGTACCAAAAAGTCAAGTTATGGCTCTGGGTTACAGAACCAATGACAAAAAATGTCTACCCTAAATGAGCCTGCAATATTCACTTTATTGTGTACTTCAACTGTTTTAATATAAATAACATTAAATAATATAAATAACAAGGCATCTGGGCATAAAACTTGCTTATGCACAATATATTTAAAAAAAAATAAACTGCCAGTGCAATTTACGCCACACAGTAGTCCCTTATTCATGTTATCACACACAGAAGTGCCCTATTTACACAATGCCCACAGTAGTAGTGCCCCTTCTACAATGCCCACAGCAGTAGTGCCCATTATACAAATGCCCCCTGTAGTGGAGCCCCCTATGCAGTAACCCCTATGCAATGTCCCCATTAGTAATGCACCCTGTAGTAATGCCTCCAGTAATAATGCCCTTATTAGTAGTGCTCCCAGTGGTAATGCCATTAGTAGTGCTCCATTAGTTGTGCACCCATTAGTAATGCACTTAGTGGTAATGCCCCCTATAGTAGTGCCCCCAGTAGTAATGTGACCTTTAGTAATGCAGCCATTAGTAGTGCCCCCAGTGGTAATGCCCCCTATAGTGCCCCCAGTAGTCATGCCCCCCTATAGTGCCCCCAGTAGTCATGCCCCCCTATAGTGCACCTAGTAGTCATGCCCCCAGTGGTACAATTAA
Source organism: Taudactylus pleione (assembly GCA_031769625.1). Taxonomy (NCBI): domain Eukaryota; kingdom Metazoa; phylum Chordata; class Amphibia; order Anura; family Myobatrachidae; genus Taudactylus; species Taudactylus pleione. The sequence goes on along the minus strand of JAUIMM010000256.1, from coordinate 1,641,486 downwards.
AAATATAAACACAATACTTACCTTAAGCCCTGCTCCTGCGTCAGTGGCGGGCTGGGCTGGGGGGCAGGGTGCCATGTGCCCCCCGGGCCGCAGCGTCATGCGGGCCGTGGTGAAGACTGTGTCACTGTGACACAGCTGCACCGTGTGTGTAGCACTGACTGGACGCTACACAGCACAAACACACAGCCGCCGGAGCAGGCAGCTGTGTGTTTGCTTTAGCAGCTGATGAGAGTCAGACAGACTCTCATCGGCTGCTGCTCCAACTGCCAGAGCCGGACATCTTCCGGCTCCCGCAGTGGGTAATGGGATGGGAGTGACGCGTCACTCCCATGACGCGTCACTCCCATAATGCAAAGTGGCGGATGGAGGAGCTGATCTCGGCGGCGGGACCAGGAGCAGGAGTCAGGTAAGTGTGTTTTTAAAAAAAAAATGTTTATTATGTCTCTACTGCGGGGGGGGACTACTACTGGGGGCACTACAAGAGGGGGGACTCCTGGGAGCACTAGGGGGGAATACTACTGGGGGCACTACAAGGGGGGGAATACTACTGGGGGCACTACAAGGGGGGAATACTACTGGGGGCACTACAAGGGGGGGAATACTACTACTGGGGGCACTACAAGGGGGGGAATACTACTGGGGGCACTACAAGGGGAGGACTACTACTACTGGGGGCACTACAAGGGGGGGACTACTACTACTGGGGGCACTACAAGGGCAGGACTACTACTACTGGGGGCACTACAAGGGGGGTACTACTACAGGGGGGGACTACTAGGGGCACTACAAGGGGAGGGGACTACTACTAGGGGCACTACATAGGGGGGAGGGGACTACCACTGGGGGCACTGCATCGAGGGACCACTGCTGGGGGCTCTATATAAAGGGCAATAGTGGGGGTACTGCATAGGGGGAAGACTACAACTGGGGCCACTATTTAAGGGGCACTGCATAAGGGTTACCACTACTGGGGGCACTATATAAGGGGCTTACTACTGGGGGCACAAGGGGCACTGCATAGGGGTGATCACAACTGGGGACACTACTCGAGGCCTGCATAAGGGTGTCCTCCTGTGGCACAGGGTGGCACTGCATATGGGCACTATGACAGGGGGCTGGCCCAAATATTTATTTTTACCTTACATTAATCCCATATGGACCCGCCTCCTCCCTAGAACACTTGAGGGGGGGGGGGGCGCCGTAGCACGCATGTTCTTTCGGGCACCCTGGCTACACGCTACTCCTCTGCCAGGGCCGCCTGCACGCATTTGCCCCCCAGGCTAAAAGTTGCCAGCCAGCCCCTGTCCTGCGTCCACTGCTGTCCGGTCCGACCGCTCCTAGGACCTATGGGAAAGACCATTCCGTCTCTAACATAGTGCTCACTGCGAGGGCTGGAACCCGGGGTCAGGAGTGAGCTCTCGCCTCCAGCTGCCGCTTCGGGGAAGGAGCAGGGTGCCCGCTGGTAACAAAATCTCAGCAGGCACCCAGCATATGGAGCCTCCCTGCGGTGTCTGGAGGCGGGGGGTGCGAGTAGATGGTGCAAAGGGCAGGGGGGTTTCTATGTACTCGGAAACTCCCCCTGCGTGCAGGTATGTCCTCACTGAATTTTGGCAAAGTGGGTGTGGCCACCATGTGAGGCTTATTTGAAATAAAAAAAAATCCTAATTTGTCTGGAGAGTGACTAAATCTACCCTGTGCCGCTCTCATCTCGCCCCTGTCCTATCTGTGCTCCTCTCCACCCTGTGACCTTCTTTACCTCACCCCTCTCTGCCACTGATGTCACCTGTGGCCTGTCTTCACTCACTTGTTTCTGTCCAGGGCACAATAACCGATGTCTGTAGCTACCCTGCCCCAGGGTGCTCCTGCCTACTGAGATGAGGGTGGGAACGCCTCCATCTGGGCAGCCACGCCCCCGGCACGCCCACCAAAGGGGGTGTGTTGTCACTCACCATCGATAGCACGCCCCCTTTGGTACGAGACCCAGAGCGACGGCTTGCCCGTCGCTATCCCGGGTCTCGCGCATGCACACGACTGAGCTGTCTCCGTCGTGCACATGCGCACTGGGCCAACATCGACCTGCTTGCGAGCGCTCAGCACTCGCGAGCGGGTCTAAATTAGGCCCTCACTCCCCATCTCTGCTGGTGTAACGTTGTTAACAGTGTTGCCAACTTTAAAATGACAAACAAGCAACCGATGAGTAAAAAACAAGGCCAAACCAATCCAAAGAAGCCCAACTTAATGTGGGGGTACGTGGGTGGGGGTAATTTAATTAAAACCACAAACATTATTGTTTTTTGATAATTTTATTAAAATACATATAACAATTATACAATCTGCTAAAAAGGCCAAACCAGTGTAGAGTCCGTATGATATTTGCCAGGTCTATGTGATTATACTTACGGATAGGACCACTGTTATTGCCACTTATAAATAATATAGATTAGCATTAGGAACAGAAAACAACACAGTGGTGCGCTCATTCATCCAGGAACCATCAGTGGATTTTCATTGTTAATAAAATTAAGATTGATAGCTTTGGAGTGTAAACCCAATTTCTTAGTAGACATAAGCGCAGACATATATACTCTTTTTCTAGATTAGGATTAGGACTGTCTGGTATAAGAGAAAAAGACACATTTGGAAATGTCACTTCTATTGATCATTTCCAATGATATAACTACATATGCAGAGAGATAGATAATACAGACAGATAGAAATAAATGGGTGGGTGAAGAATATAAGTAACATGTGCCTGTGGCTGCTCCGTGTGATCTCAGGTGCGTCTAATACTGCTGGATGGATTTCTAGTCTCTTCTGTCTCTGTAAGTCACGTGTTATTAGACGCTATAAACACAACGCAAAGGTGTCTCTGCTCTAATGTTCTCACATTACACCCGGGCAGCAACAGGAGATCAATTATTACTGAATGACTCATTGCTGCTGAGCGGAGGAGCTGATGATTCATCCACAACAAGTGCCCAAAATAAAGTAACCTAAAAAATAACAATCCCAAAAACAAGCGACAAACAACTAGGGAAAAAAACAAACCCAATTCCATTTGTTATAAGCGGACTTGGCAACTATGGTTGGTAGCTGTCACTCTGCGTGTCTGAGTGACAGCAGCTGCAGGGCCACGGCTGCACACTGATTGGCTCTCACTGTCTCAGAGAGCCAATCAGAGCTAGCAGAGAGGGGAGGGAGGGACAGGTCTGAGGCAGTGAGAGACGGCCTCCAACGATCCCAGCAGCATGATCCAGGGAGGTTATCAGAGGCAGAGGCACAGGGCCTGATTCAGACCCGGACGCTATTTGCAGACGGTCATTCCAAAAAAGGGGCCGGCTATTTAAATTGAGCGCTCGCTCTTTGCGGTTTGTTGACGCCTCTATGTCTGAGCGAGCGAATGAAAAATGCGTTCGCTATTTTGTAAAGACGCCACTTTGCCGTTCGCATCACACGTCATCTCCGATATTTATTAGATTAATCAGGAACAACGAAAGGCATCTGAACTGCTCGCAGTGCTTATGGTAGGATTTTCTTACCGCTATCACTGCGAGCAGTTCGGGCAAAAAGACAACCAAGTAACGTGGTCGATGACGCTGCTTTACTAATTACGTACTCCCATTAAACGCCCTTTTGACCGTTTGGCACGCCTGCGTTCGGATCTCCACTCCCCCGTTTTCGAGCGCCTTCCCCCTGTTACCACCCACAAACGGTACATTCTGTCACTCAGATTAGCAGCCCATCGCTGTTTTGCGAGAGCACGATTTCCGACCGCAATGACTGGTTTACGCATGTGCATTATGACCCATAATCATGCGCAGTTGAGCGAACATCGCTCAGAGCCAACGAGCAGCTCTGAATCAGGCCCACAGCACACAGCAGCAGGGGGAGGCAGAGAGACAGCACACAGCAGCCAGAGGAGGCAGAGGCACAGCACACAGCAGCCAGGGGAGGCAGAGACATGGCACACAGCAGCCAGGGGAGGCAGAGACACAGCACACAGCAGCCAGGGGAGGCAGAGAGACAGCACACAGCAGCCGGGGGAGGCAGAGGCACAGCACACAGCAGCCAGGGGAGGCAGAGAGACAGCACACAGCAGCCAGATGAGGCAGAGGCACAGCACACAGCAGCCAGGGGAGGCAGAGAGACAGCACACAGCAGCCAGGGGAGGCAGAGAGACAGCACACAGCAATCAGAGGAGGCAGAGGCACAGCACACAGCAGCCAGGGGAGGCAGAGAGACAGCACACAGCAGCCAGAGGAGGCAGAGGCACAGCACACAGCAGCCAGGGGAGGCAGAGACACGGCACACAGCAGCCAGGGGAGGCAGAGACACGGCACACAGCAGCCGGGGAAGGCAGAGACACGGCACACAGCAGCCAGGGGAGGCAGAGACACGGCACACAGCAGCCAGGGGAGGCAGAGACACGGCACACAGCAGCCGGGGAGGCAGAGACACGGCACACAGCAGCCAGGGGAGGCAGAGACACGGCACACAGCAGCCAGGGGAGGCAGAGACATGGCACACAGCAGCCGGGGGAGGCAGAGACACGGCACACAGCAGCCATGGGAGGCAGAGACACGGCACACAGCAGCCAGGGGAGGCACAGCACACAGCAGCCAGGGGAGGCAGAGACACAGCACACAGCAGCCGGGGGAGGCAGAGAGACGGCACACAGCAGCCAGGGGAGGCAGAGACACGGCACACAGCAGCCGGGGAAGGCAGAGACACGGCACACAGCAGCCAGGGGAGGCAGAGACACGGCACACAGCAGCCAGGGGAGGCAGAGACACGGCACACAGCAGCCGGGGAGGCAGAGACACGGCACACAGCAGCCAGGGGAGGCAGAGACACGGCACACAGCAGCCAGGGGAGGCAGAGACATGGCACACAGCAGCCGGGGGAGGCAGAGACACGGCACACAGCAGCCATGGGAGGCAGAGACACGGCACACAGCAGCCGGGGGAGGAAGAGACATGGCACACAGCAGCCGGGGGAGGCAGAGAGATGGCACACAGCAGCCAGGGGAGGCACAGCACACAGCAGCCAGGGGAGGCACAGCACACATCAGTAAGGGGAGGCAGAGACACAGCACACAGCAGCCAGGGGAGGCAGAGAGACGGCACAAAGCAGCCAGGGGAGGCAGAGAGACGGCACAAAGCAGCCAGGGGAGGCAGAGACACGGCACACAGCAGCCAGGGGAGGCAGAGACACGGCATACAGCAGCCATGGGAGGCAGAGACACGGCATACAGCAGCCGGGGGAGGCAGAGAGACGGCACACAGCAGCCGGGGGAGGCAGAGACACGGCACACAGCAGCCGGGGGAGGCAGAGACAAGGAACACAGCAGCCGGGGGAGGCAGAGACATGGCACACAGCAGCCGGGGGAGGCAGAGAGACGGCACACATCAGCAAGGGGAGGCAGAGACACGGCACACAGCAGCCGGGTGAGGCAGAGACACGGCACACAGCAGCCGGGTGAGGCAGAGAGACGGCACACAGCAGCCAGGGAAGGCAGAGAGATGGCACACAGCAGCCAGGGGAGGCAGAGAGACGGCACACATCAGCAAGGGGAGGCAGAGACACGGCACACAGCAGCCGGGCGAGGCAGAGAGACGGCAAAAAGCAGCCAGGGGAGGCAGAGACACGGCACACAGCAGCCAGGGGAGGCAGAGACACGGCACACAGCAGCCAGGGGAGGCAGAGACATGGCACACAGCAGCCGGGGGAGGCAGAGAGACGGCACACAGCAGCCAGGGGAGGCAGAGAGATGGCACACAGCAGCCAGGGGAGGAAGAGAGATGGCACACAGCAGCCGGGGGAGGCACAGCACACAGCAGCCAGGGGAGGCACAGCACACAGCAGCCAGGGGAGGCAGAGACACAGCACACAGCAGCCGGGGGAGGCAGAGACACGGCACACAGCAGCCAGTGGAGGCAGAGAGACGGCTCACAGCAGCCAGGGGAGGCAGAGAGACTGCACACAGCAGCCAGGGGAGGGAGAGACATGGCACACAGCAGCCAGGGGAGGCAGAGAGATGGCACACAGCAGCCAGGGGAGGCAGATAGACAGCACACATCAGCAAGGGGAGGCAGAGACACAGCACAAAGCAGCCGGGCGAGGCAGAGAGACGGCACACAGCAGCCAGGGGAGGCAGAGACATGGCACACAGCAGCCGGGGGAGGCAGAGAGATGGCACACAGCAGCCAGGGGAGGAAGAGAGATGGCACACAGCAGCCGGGGGAGGCACAGCACACAGCAGCCAGGGGAGGCACAGCACACAGCAGCCAGGGGAGGCAGAGACACAGCACACAGCAGCTGGGGGAGGCAGAGACACAGCACACAGCAGCCGGGGGAGGCAGAGACACGGCACACAGCAGCCAGTGGAGGCAGAGAGACGGCTCACAGCTGCCAGGGGAGGCAGAGAGACAGCACACAGCAGCCAGGGGAGGGAGAGACATGGCACACAGCAGCCAGGGGAGGCAGAGAGACGGCACACAGCAGCCGGGGGAGGCAGAGAGATGGCACACAGCAGCCAGGGGAGGAAGAGAGATGGCACACAGCAGCCGGGGGAGGCACAGCACACAGCAGCCAGGGGAGGCAGAGAGACGGCTCACAGCAGCCAGGGGAGGCAGAGAGACTGCACACAGCAGCCAGGGGAGGGAGAGACATGGCACACAGCAGCCAGGGGAGGCAGAGAGACGGCACACAGCAGCCAGGGGAGGCAGATAGACAGCATACATCAGCAAGGGGAGGCAGAGACACAGCACACAGCAGCCGGGCGAGGCAGAGAGACGGCACACAGCAGCCAGGGTAGGCAGAGACATGGCACACAGCAGCCGGGGGAGGCAGAGAGATGGCACACAGCAGCCAGGGGAGGAAGAGAGATGGCACACAGCAGCCGGGGGAGGCACAGCACACAGCAGCCAGGGGAGGCACAGCACACAGCAGCCAGGGGAGGCAGAGACACAGCACACAGCAGCTGGGGGAGGCAGAGACACAGCACACAGCAGCCGGGGGAGGCAGAGACACGGCACACAGCAGCCAGTGGAGGCAGAGAGACGGCTCACAGCTGCCAGGGGAGGCAGAGAGACAGCACACAGCAGCCAGGGGAGGGAGAGACATGGCACACAGCAGCCAGGGGAGGCAGAGAGACGGCACACAGCAGCCGGGGGAGGCAGAGAGATGGCACACAGCAGCCAGGGGAGGAAGAGAGATGGCACACAGCAGCCGGGGGAGGCACAGCACACAGCAGCCAGGGGAGGCACAGCACACAGCAGCCAGGGGACGCAGAGACACAGCACACAGCAGCTGGGGGAGGCAGAGACACAGCACACAGCAGCCGGGGGAGGCAGAGACACGGCACACAGCAGCCAGTGGAGGCAGAGAGACGGCTCACAGCTGCCAGGGGAGGCAGAGAGACAGCACACAGCAGCCAGGGGAGGGAGAGACATGGCACACAGCAGCCAGGGGAGGCAGAGAGACGGCACACAGCAGCCAGGGGAGGCAGATAGACAGCACACATCAGCAAGGGGAGGCAGAGACACAGCACACAGCAGCCGGGCGAGGCAGAGAGATGGCACAAAGCAGCCAGGGGAGGCAGAGACACGGCACACAGCAGCCAGGGGAGGCAGAGACACGGCACACAGCAGCCAGGGGAGGCAGAGACACGGCACACAGCAGCCAGGGGAGGCAGAGACATGGCACACAGCAGCCAGGGGAGGCAGAGACACGGCACACAGCAGCCGGGGGAGGCAGAGAGACGGCACACAGCAGCCATGGGACGCAGAGAGACAGCACACAGCAGCCATGGGAGGCTTATACACGACACACAGCAGCCAGGGGAGGCAGGGACACGGCACACAGCAGCCGGGGGAGGCAGAGACACGGCACACAGCTGCCAGGGGAGGCAGAGATAGCACACAGCAGCCAGGGGAGGCAGAGACACGGCACACAGCAGCCAGGGGAGGCAGAGACATGGCACACTGCAGCCAGGGGAGGCAGACACACGGCACACAGCAGCCAGCGGAGGCAGAGACACGGCAGCCAGGGGAGGCAGAGACACAGCACACAGCAGCCAGGGGAGGCAGAGACACAGCACATAGCAGCCAGGGGAGGCAGAGACACAGCACATAGCAGCCAGGGGAGGCAGAGACACAGCACATAGCAGCCAGGGGAGGCAGAGACACAGCACACAGCAGCCAGGGGAGGCAGAGACACAGCACACAGCAGCCTGGGGAGGCAGAGATCTTAAGGTGCGTACACACGTAACAATTTTTGAACGATTTAACTATGAGATCGTTATCGTTCAATCGTTGAAAAAATTGTTCAGTTTCTAAGTTATAACGATGAATGATTATCGTTCATGCGCGTTCCCGTTTGTAGTTCATTCTGGCTGACCAATTGAACGATTTTCTTTGAGGAAAGTTACAAAAATCGTTTGTAGTTCAAAAAATCGTTCATTACACTTTAAAAATCTAATAGATAATCTGACAGAAAATCGTTCATAAAATCGTTGGTAACAAAATCGTTGTGTGTGTGTATGCAGCTTTAGGAATTAAAGAACAGAAACCACCATCGGAACACCGTCGAATGATTACCATTCGATGGCAGCAAACATCGGAATACTGCCATGGAATGGTAAAAACACTAACATCGGAAGGAAACCATCGATGGTCGGCAAACATTGACCACACTGGCTGCACTGCTCACGCTGGTACCTGAGAGCGCTCTGCCACCCGTGGGGAAAATCACTGCACGTTGCCCGATAGAAGAAGCCGGAGGATGGTGTCTGACTTCGAGGAAGAGATACAGCAGCCACTGGTGACAGGACACCCCCCCCTTCCCGCTGCCAGTGTGACCTCACCCTGGTCTAGACTTTTTTTTTTTTTTTTTTTTTAGGGAAGGGGGGCAGTTTACGAATTAATCCTGACTCCTCTCCTCATATACTAACATACATACATAGTGGAATCATATAAAAAAGTTCAACTAACAATATACATTCACACAAACACAAACTTGAAACCCGTTGGCTGCAGGGGTTCCAGCGCCGTTGGCTGATCCAATTCCTTCTTTTGGTGAACTCAATCTGGAGGTTCTGTATTATGGGCCTGATTCAGACCCACTCGCGAGCGGCTGTCCGCTCGCAAGTGGGTCGATGTTATGGACTGAGCATGCGCACGACGGAGGGAGCTCCGTCGTGCGCATGCACCAGACGCGACGAGCGAAGGAAAGTCCTTTGCTCGTTGTGTCCGATCAAAGGGGGCGTGCTGTCAATGTTGATTGACAGCACGCCCCCTTTGGTGGGCGTGCCGGGGGCGTGCCTCCCGTCAAAAGCCGGCCCACTGACATCACTAGTGATGTCAGTGGGAGTGATTTTGGCTCTGATAGAGCCAAAATCACTCCGGAGCTTGCGGTTGAAAACCTCAACCGCAGGCTCCGGCTCGCAATTTCGATGGTCGCGATGGTCTCGACCATCGCGGCCATCACAATGCACGCTCGTATAGCCTGTGGGTGGTGACCCACAGCTATACGAGCGTCCAGGAGGACGCTCCATGAAAATGGAGCCCGGCCCTCATTCAGAGCGTGCGCTCTGCTCAGAGCGTACGGCTCTGAATGAGGGCCAAAGAGCCAGAGGCTGCATGTACATACATCCAGGACTCTCACTCCAAACCCCCCAACCAAACAGGAATCCTCCACCCCTTTCCTATGTCCCATGTGCTCTCTCCTCCATGCTTTAGCTCCTGCTCTTTCCCTAATCTGTCTGATCTCTTCTAGCTTTCCCTTTAATTGTTATATTTCCCCTCTCCCCCCTCTGTTCTGGCTAATGCTCCCTTCTTGCCTGACACCCCCCCTCCCCCCTTTTTATTTTCCTTTTCTGTACATTAAGTGGCAATGTTGCTTAGGCCAATTACAGCAGCTCCAGGACGGCAGCCAATCATTAGATCCTGCAGACGAAACCCGACCAATAAGATCAAGTTCAAAATGCAGACTCAGGACCTCATTCAGAGCCGCACGCAAGCGGCCCGATGGTTTGCGAATGAGCATGCGCACGCATCGTTCTGCACGTGCGCGAACTACTCTGTGCGATCGCAACCAGCTCGCTCGCTCAGCAAAGGCAGCCGAGTGAAATGAGTGACAGGAGAGGCCGTTTGTGGGTGGTAACAGGGACAGGACACTAATAATGGGGGAGTAGAGGTGCGAACGCAGGCGTGCCTGAGTGTTTCAACGCCGTTTTTAAGGTGTGCATAATTAACAGGCAGCGTCATAGTACACGTCACCAGCCTGTTTTTTTACACTGAAGTCCTCGCAGTGCTTGCGGCAGGGTAAGGCAACCTAAAGCGCTGTGATCGCTACGATGGTGCTTGATGTACCAATGATTTAATACACTTCCTGGAGATGACGTGCGCTAGTGGGTGTCTGCATACACAGAGCGATCGCTTCCCATGTCATCACTTTGAAAAATTTACTTACGCTGGATGCGAGCGGCTCTGAATGAGGTCCTCAATGTCATTAGACGATGCTAGTCTGCCAACTTCTAATGATTGGTCCTGTGTCCATGACAGAGTAACTGCGACCCCCTCTCAGTTGGCTTAACAGATGCAGTTTGTTTGTGTGCAGCTGAAGACGCCCCTGTATGCTACTGCTGTGTGTGATATTGACAAGAAGTCCCAGCTGTCTGGCCTGCGGCCCCCAATCATGCGGCCGGGAGAATAAATGTGCGCTTGAAGGGTGGGGCCCGGGGGCATGTGCCTCCTCCACGCCCCCCCTTGATTTGGCACTGTACATATCACACACTGCGCGCAGCAGCTGTTTAGCCCTGCCCTGTGCCCACAGCTCACACTGTATCACTCTCCTCCCCGCCCACTGCCTGGATTTGATACTTTGTAACTTTCTTCAGTTTAAAAACTTGTGGATCATCCAGGACACGTGTCTGCCCGAGTACCACCCCTGTGCCACCTGCAGGCGGACTATTCCCAGCTGCTGAGGGCGGGGGGCACCGGGAGAGGACGGGACATATCAGGGGGGGCAAATTTTCACCCTCCATCACTTCTTCATCACTCCGGAAACAGACAGGAGAGGGGGAGGTGAGCCCAAATGATGTCCTGTATGAGATCTCCTGTGTGTGTCTGTCTCCTTCTCTAATGTGTGCATGGTATTACCCCCTGTAAGATGTCGATACATATTATTTAGTATGTGTGTGTGTGTGTGTATGTATGTGTGTGTATATATATATATATATATATATATATATATATATTTGGCAGCGACCAGCCCAAATTTTTTGGTAAGCGAGTATAGTTTTGGGTGCCCCCCTATGCAGTGCCCCTTTTACAGTGCCCCCAATAGTAAGCCCCTTATATAGTTCCCGCAGTGGAGGTTCCCCCCCATGCAGTGCCCCCAGTAGTAGCCACCACCTTGTAGTGCCCCTGGTAGTAGTCCTCCCCCATGCAGTGCCCCTGGTAGTAGCCACCACCTTGTAGTGC